>CM056059.1:11098989-11280040 GCA_029574335.1 Rana kukunoris | reverse complement strand
CCACGCAGATCCCTTGGTCACTGTCATCAGCCACGCAGATCCCTTCACTGTCCCAAGAACCACGCAGACCCCTTCACTGTCAATTAGCCCACAAGCCAGCAGATCCCTTGGTCATCACTGGTCAGAACCACGCAGAATCCCCTTCATCAAGTCAGGAGCCAACAGGATCCCTTCACTGTCATCAGCCACGCAGAATTCCCTTCACTGTCAGAGCCACACCACGCAGGAGCCCTTCCACTGTCAGGAGCCAACCAGGATCCCTTCACTGTCAGGAGCCACGCAGGATCACCTTCACTGTCAGGAGCCACGCAGGATCCCTTCACTGTCAGGAGCCCACGCAGGATCCCTTCACTGTCAGGAGCCACGCAGGATCCCTTCACTGTCAGGAGCCACGCAGGATCCCTTCACTGTCAGGAGCCACGCAGGATCCCTTCACTGTCAGGAGCCACGCAGGATCCTTCATCACTGTCAGGAGCCACGCAGGATCCCTTCACTGTCAGGAGCCACGCAGGATCCCTTCACTGTCAGGAGCCACGCAGCCACTGTCAGCCAAGGATCCCTTCACTGTCAGGAGCCACGCAGGATCCCTTCACTGTCAGGAGCCACGCAGGATCCCCTTCACTGTCAGGAGCCACGCAGGATCCCTCACTGTCCCCTTCACTGTCAGGAGCCACGCAGGATCCCTTCACTGTCAGGAGCCACGCAGGATCCCTTCACTGTCAGGAGCCCCGCAGGATCCCTTCACTGTCAGGAGCCACGCAGGATCCCTTCGTCAGGAGTCACGCAGGTCCCTTCTTTAGGCATGTATCACATGCTTGAAGAATTGGTCCAGTATGGCTCAGAAAAGTTGCACTTTCACTGCTATGATAGGATCGCTCTTATAAACAGTTGGACGTTATTTTCAAGATCTATGGTGTGCTGGCAAACATATATATTTATATATAATATAATATATATATATATATATATATATTTTTTAAATATCTATATTGCATAATATACACACATACATAGAGACACACACACACACACTATATATATATATATATAAATCAACAATGTACGTAAAACATTAACATAACATGACAAGGTCACTTTCATTGTCGTCAATATATCTAACAATACTTTTACGACACGGGCAGCCTTTGTGCACAATGCGGTGTACACATTCCAACCACAGCACAATGCCACACACTCCCACTCATTACTGTACAAATCAGCAGACGCCACCCAGCCCACACGCCAGAGGTGTCAAAAGTGGCAGTCGATATATTTCGCCCCAGGTCGAATAAGCTCGTATCGTAAATTGGCAGCCTTGTGTCAGCGCTTCATAGCCCTTGGCCAAGAGACACCGCTTATTAACCTGACACTTGGTGCCAAAAAAAAACCCTGACTTTTAGTTCGCAGGCGGCAAAGCCTCGCAGTGCAGCAGATGTGCAAAACGCACGGCGGTGACAAAAATTTGCGACGTACCTTGGAAATCCGGCTTACCAGGAGAGAGGAGGGACAGGCTGGAAGCTACAGGCTCTTCGGGGCTAAATGACCAGGGACTGCTATCCTTAGGCAGGAAGCCTGCAAGGCTCCAGCTTGTTGTCAAGCCAATCAAGAAGTCGGAGCCCAGGATACAAACTCTTCCGCTTGCTTCTTTTGTTTTGTGAGTGTTAAGACATGATAGCCCCCCCCCCCACCTCTCCGAATATAGGAAGCAGATGAATATCACTTGGAGATAACCGTATGGTTGGGACACAGATCTTCATAGAGAGTGGCCAAGCTGGAAGTAGCCAAATTGTCCTACTAAAGCCAATAAGATCAGCAACTGATTGTAAACTAATGGAACACTTGGCTCCCTATGGAGTGAGCCACACACGTAGCAGGCAGTATCTTGCGCCGATTGACGCACGTGATAAGGGCAGCACGCAAGTCATTCTCAAAGCTCTCGGAAGCAAACAAATGAGGTTCCATACACATTTTTGCTTCCCATTCATATGAATGGGCTGCCAATGCGCCCCGAAGTAAAGTGACCCTTTAGCTGTAATGCAACCAGCACAACGCACTACCGCAGGGGCATTTTCTTTTAAAGTGATTGGCACCGCAACACATGACATGCGGGTCCATTTCCATCTTGGTAGATTATTTAAAAAAAAAAAATAAAAAAAATAACAATAATAGTAATAGGTACAGCTGTACCTATTACTATTATTGTTATAATCTCTATTATTATTTTTTTAATATTATATTATTATTATACAGGATTTATATTCATTGAGCTGATTACTTCCTGTGCTGTACCGATTACAAATATTATTTGTAATATTATATTATTATTATTATACAGGATTTATATTCATTGAGCCAATAACTTCCTGTGCTGTACCTATTACAATTATTATTTTTAATATTATATTATTATTATTATACAGGATTTATATTCATTGAGCTGATTACTTCCTGTGCTGTACCTATTACAATTATTATTTGTAATATTATATTATTATTATTATACAGGATTTATATTCATTGAGCCAATAACTTCCTGTGCTGTACCTATTACAATTATTATTTTTAATATTATATTATTATTATTATACAGGATTTATATTCATTGAGCTGATTACTTCCTGTGCTGTACCTATTACAATTATTATTTTTAATATTATATTATTATTATACAGGATTTATATTCATTGAGCTGATTACTTCCTGTGCTGTACTACTATTATGATTATTATGATTTTTAATATTATTAAAATAATATAAAAAAATAATTAAACAATAATAAAAGTAATAGTACAGCACAATGAATATAAATCTTGTCTAATATAAATCCTCTATAATAATAATATTAGTAATAGTACAGCACAGGAAATTATCAGCTCAATTACTATAAATCCTGTAGAATAGTAATATAATATTAAAAATAATAATACAGGAATTATATTAATTGAGCTGATAACTTCCTGTACTGTACCAATTATAGTTATTTTTAATATTATTATACAGGATATATATAATCATTGCACTGATTACTTCCTGTGCTGTACTATTATTCTGATTTTTATTAAAATAATATTAAAAATAATAATAAAAATAATAAACAACAATAATAATAGTGCAGCACAATGAATATAAATCTTGTATAATATAGATCCTGTATAATAATAATATTAGTAATAGTACAGCACAGGAAGTTATCAGCTCAATTACTATAAATCCTGTATAATAGTAATATAATATTAAAAATAATAATACAGGATTTATATTCATTGAGCTGATAACTTCCTGTACAGTACCCTATTACAATTATTATTTTTATTATTATTTTTAATATTATACTATTATCATACAGGATATATATATTGATTGAGCTGATTACTTCTTGTGCTGTACTATTATTATGATTTTTATTATGATTTTTAATATTATTAAAATAATATTAAAAATAATAGTAACAATAATAGAAATAGTACAGCACAATTAATATAAATCCTGTATAATAATATTATATTAGTAAAAATTATAATAAAAATTATACTAGTAATAGTACAGCACAGGAAGTTATCAGCTCAATGACTATAAATCCTGTATAATAGTAATACAATATTAACAATAATAATAAAAATGATAATAATAGTACAGCACAGGAGGATATCAGCTCACTGAATATAAATCCTGCATAATATAAATCCTGTGTAATAATAATAATAATAATAATAATATATCATTAAAAATAAAAATTATAATAATAATAGTAAATCATAAGCACAGGAAATTATCAGCCCAGTAAATATAAATCCTGTATAATATTAATAAAAATGATAAAAATAGTAATAGTACAGCACAGAATGTTATCAGCTCAATGAATTTAACCCAGTAGAATATAAATCCTGTATACTAATAAAATAAAATAGTAAAAATAATAATAATAATAGTAATAGTACAACACAGGAAGTTATCAGCTCAATGAATATTAATCCTGTATTATAATAATAATAATAATAATAATAATAATAGTAAAAATAATTAAAACTATGAGAAGAATAGTAAGGCACAGGAAGTTATCAGCTCAATGAACTTCTGGCAGGATCAACAGGTATTGTTTTTTTTGCACTCCTTGAACAGATATAACCAAATGCCTCTGATGGTACATTTAGCTCCTTCCCGGCCACTCCAGCATCTCGGGTTCTGGGAAGGACTGTATTGGGGGGATCATGAGACCACAGAGATTGGCTGTAACAGTGGTCACATGATCAGGAGCTGGTGCCACCAGCTACCCATCATTATTGGGGTCGGTGAGCCTCCTTTGATAGCTGGGTTACTTGCTAGGAGCACTTTCTCTGCTCAGAGACCTCAATCGCTCAGTAGCCCATGTGTGTGCCCGTTAAAGCCCACCCTTTGCCGCCGTACAGATGTGGGCAGCAACAGGTTAAACAGACCAAAAAGGGGGCAAATAAAAGAAGTTCATTGTTAAGGTGTACAATATATTATCTGTACATAGAGGTGCACCAGTCATAACGAAGGATGGTTGCGGAGGTGAGCGGCACAGCGATTTGCGTCCGATGACGATGCTCCAAATCCCATCCGCAATCAAGTAAGCAGATGTCAAATTCCGATTGGCTGCTGTAAGTTTCTGAACATGCACGCTGCCTTCGCCTTATAATATTCGGAGGATTTACTCTATATATAGTAAAAGGCATCAATAAAAGTTAGTACAGTTGGCCAGGCTGCTCCCCCCCGCCCTCCACCATCACCCTGTTCTCTGGCTTATCGTGCTTCACTTAGAGCCAGACACAAAGTGATACAGACATGCTCAGCACATGGATACTGTGAACCGGTTTCCATAGCGACTATCACCACGCAACAGCTCCAAGGTCTTGCCCTCCTTGATGCTCGGAGAGGTGGAGAAGGCACAGGCATGGCAGCAAAAGCTCCGGGGAGTCTGCGAGCGCCGTGTCGCTACCCCTCGCCGCAAGGGGCCCGTTAACCCCCCGAACGCTGGGCAATCCCCGGCTTTGCATAACCTGGAATAAAAAAATAAAAAAGGAAAGTTTCCTTCCAACGTTTAACATCTGATAAGTTTATAGAATACGGATTGCGAAACACACAATGCGCGTTTTCTTTCGGCGCAATCTTCCGTTATCGACGGTCCTGTAGCGCACAAGTGCCTTTGGCGCAGTATAGCGGATATCAGGCTTTCAGTGATAAAAGATTGAGCGTATAAGCGACAAAGACCCTGCCAGACTAGAATTAGGAGCAAGCGTCGGCAGGTGTGAGCGACTTAAAAGCGAACTTTGGTCCAAAAAGTTTTCTATAAAATATATCCCTCAATCAGTGCCGATCCTGACCTCCCTGGGGCCCTAAGCAAAATTACATCTTACATTAAAGTGAGAAGCGAGGGGTGGGGGCGTTCTGCTGTCGGAAATTACATCTTTTTACCTGCTGCCTTTTTACCTCTTCTCCCATGCAGCCAGCGGGGTGAGGGGCCAAAAATGACTTCTCACCAGGTGGGGCCTATGCAGCTTTGCGGGGCCCTAAGCGGCTTGTATAGTGAGCCTATAGGGTGGATTGGCCCTGCCCTCAATAGCCACAAAGGACATAAACCCACTTTGTTTGTACCAAAGTCATTTGCAAACCCAGATGTTCCCTTGTAAGGTTGCGGTGACGTCATCACTGTGCTGCACCTACCCTGAGCAGAGAACAGAGCAGTTGGAGGGGCCCAGCAGGCTCCACCTACTACAGAAAACAAGAGGGGGCGGAGACGAAACCGGGGATGAGCTTGGGTGTGCGTCGATCCAAGTCTGAACCAACCTGAGCAATCCCACCATTGTGCAAGGCCAATCATCTGCGATGGGGGCATTTCCCACCCCACAGCCGCACAAGGGGCATGTATATGTGCAGCTCTAAGGAGCAGGCTTCCTTCTTTCTTTTTTTTCTCAAGCCCACGGTGCATGAAGTAAAAACGTAGCACCAAAAGGCGAACAAAAAAAGTGCAGATATACACAAAAAAAGTGCACTAAGGATGTCTTATATGGTCCCCTCTCGGAGAGGAAGACCCTCCCCTGACCGCCATCAGGGCACAAAACTCCTTATGGGGAGGGGGGGTGTTGAGGCACATTTGGGTCCGCCTAGACCAGGGGTCTCTAAACTATGGCCCTCCAGTTGTTCAGGAACTACAATTCCCATCAGCCTAGTCATGTCTGTGAATATCAGAACTTTACAATGCCTCATTGGACGTATAGTTCTGCAATAGCTGAAGGGCTATAGTTTGGAGATTCCTGACTTAGACAAAAAGCCCAGTGGACCCCTATCCTCGTGACAAAATGATGCTGACCAATCAGTACTTGGTGGGGGGGATCTCCCATAGAGAGATCCCCTAAGGTAGATGAAGAAGGAACATAAGGACCATAGATTCTCCCCCTATACTTCAAAGTAGGCCAGAAGTCCCACACCCTACAATCCCTGTTAAAAAAAAAAAAAAGTACACTTCGGTCCATCTAGCCAAAATGCCAGGTAGACCCCACTCTTCATAGTCACCAACGAATACTGGTGTAGAGACTCTCCCGAAAAGAGAACCCCCCTTTCCCCCACATCCTACAATACATGTGAAAAAAAGCCACACTTTGGTCCACCTAGCCAAAAGGTCTGGCGGACCCCGCTCCTCATAGTCAGCTGAAGCCAACCAACAACTATTGATTACTACTCTTGAAGAGTGACACCCCTCACCCTACAATATATGTAAAAAAAAAAACCCCCTTAGATTTCAGGGCAGGCCAGAAGACCCACACCCTACAATTCATGTGGGGGGAAAAAAAGCACACTTTGGTCCACCGAGCCAATAGGTCCGGCAGACCCAGTTCTTCATGGTCATCCAAATCCAACCAACAAGTACTGGTTGAGGGACTTTTCTGAAGAGAAATTAAGAGAAATTAAATGAAGAGAAATGCCCCCACATCCTATGACTTTAGGGCAGGCCAGAAGACCCACACCCTGCAATCCATGTGAAAAAAAAGTACACTTTTGTCTACCTAGCCAAAAGGCCAGGTGGATCTCCTCTTCATGGTCAACCAAAGCCAAAAAAACAAATACTGGTTGAGGAACTCTTCCGAAAAAAGAACCCCCAAGGCAAGGAAGGAACCTTATGGCCACACATCCTCCCCCTAGACTTCAGGGTAAGCCAGAAGACCCACACCCTACCATCCAAGCGAAAAATGGCACATGCATAAGGGTAGGCGAGACACATGTGGAGAAGAAATAAAGCCTAGGCCACTTATTATTAGCAGAGTACAGAGGCAGCTTCCTGCCGGAATCGCTCAGGAAAGTTCAGATTAGACTCCGAGTTCACCTGAGCTTATCCCTAGCCCTTGTGTCACTTTCCCTTCACTACCCGTCTCATAGTCGCAACAGGTAACGACAGGAAAAAAAAACTCTTAGCTGTGACCCAAACAAGTGTCGCTTAAAAGATTTCCCCCTCCAATCCTGTTCCAGTGACAACCCAATATTTAGAATTTTCCTTACCATGCTGAGAAATTCTAAATGCTCACAATGCATTTTTTTGAGCAAATGATGATGATCTAGAGAAATCAAAGTTTGAAAATCATATTACGAGCATAGGCCTCATCTGAGGTGACCAAAACAGGGAAATATCTGTATTGTGGTTAAACCTTTTAACCTAAATAGAGCACCCTCAGGAAGTAGAGAGACGAAATCTAAGAAAAATGGGGGCACTTGACGTTGTGGTCAGAGTACGCCTAAGTGTGCCATTGGTTAGAGCCCCCCCCTCCCCATGAGTAAGTACACAATGGCCACAAGGTCTCTATAAATTATGGCTCTGGAAGTTTCCACTGAACTACAAGAGTCATACCTCTACAAGGACCAGTAAGATATGATTGCCATATCTGCCTTGGGCTACCCGATATAAAATGCCAACACTGGGGACCTAAAGCAAGCCAGCAAAACAAATAGACTGTATATTGCTTCAGGGCCTATTCACACCTATGCGTCCCCGTTACCTTAACGCGTTTTAAATTTTGTTTGCCCGTTCATTTCGTAAGGCCGTTAACTAAGTTTACCTCTCCTAATAAAATACTGGGTCTATTTGTGGCCAACGCAGCATACAAAAATGCCTCCCTATTCACATCTATGCATTGAAGGGTCAGGCACATAGGAAATAAAGAAACCCCCCATCCACGTTACTGTGCATTAAACAGTGTGAGGCACTCTAACGACACACTGAACACCCCTTTCGCAGCACACACCAGTGACCATTCGTTATACCCTGTATGGGCGCAACCTTAGGCTTGGTTGACACTTGAGCGTTAGCATCTTTGGTCATTTTTGGAGCATAGTTTCACACACTTAACACGTTCAGAGGCCTAAGGATTTTTATTAGGCCAAATTTGGTGAAAAACAGTTGCTCCCATCAAAATCTATGGAGCCAAAAATGTGAGAGCCTGTCCCAAAGAAGCTTTTGTACTTCTTTAGCGCCATACACAGCGTTCATATATGAACGGGCCCTCCCTATAAAATAATGTTGAGTGTTGTCCTTCCAGAAATGCACAACAAATCACATTTAATCCAACCGGCTGCCATGAACCGTATCACAGGTTGTCTTTAAACACAACAAGCCTCCCTTATAAGAGTCCGAGGATGGAACTTTCTAGTTGCCCAGAGCATCCAAATTTTCCCGCTCATTTTTCTATGCTAAATGGAAATGTAAATAAATAATTTTGACAGAAAAAGAGGTGACCAGAAACGCACAACAAATCAAATTTAGTCCAACCGGCTGCCATATTACAGGTCATCTTGAAAAAACAGACAACCACAATGCTTCAAACACTTATATAAATAAAAGTTGCACCTATGGAAAATGAAACTTTGATTTTAGTTATGCCTCAATGCAAGAAGCCATTTTGTTTGAGATGTTTACTAGCTAATCAGTTGTAGCTTTTGCTCCCTTCCCTACAAGCGTATTAGAATATGCGTCAGGTCACGATACGTTTCACCTCAATGTAATTAACGACGCCCGTAATTAGGTGATAATACCGCGACTTATTGGTTTTTCTTCTTCTCCGCTAATAATGAAGTACTAATTTCCTCAAACCAGCTCAAAGCTCCCAGATCAGTAAAATGGACAAATGGTGTTATTTCGAAAACCCCATTGCCCACAGAATGAATCTGTTGGCCGCCCGACGTTAATAAAATGGTACTGGTTGCTTTGGTTACTGCACAGCGTCCCTCTTTGCACAATACTGAATAACCTTTTAAAAAGCGTCCGGGCCTAAATTAACCTTTTTAAAAATCACAAAGCACCATCGGCAAAGGAGACGCGGCCTTCTGTATTTTGTCCCTGTCATGGCCACCGCGGGGACATTGGCAGCTGTTGCTATGGAAACAGATGCAAACAGCAGTAGCGGGCCGCCGCCTGCGTCACCTGTTCTTCACGTCTCATGTAAGAGCCTGCTCGCTCGATGAGTAATGACATGTGGGTGCCAGGAACGCAGGGCGACATGCCAGCTGGTTCTGCTGCGGACTCTGTCAGGTCTCTATCATCCCTGCCGCCTCGCTTCCTTAGGCCGCGAGGTACCGAGCACCGCACGTTATGGTCTCCTGCAGCACAAGTGCATGCTGGGATATCTGTCATATTAAAAAAAATATATATTTATCTGTTGTCTATTATCAACCAGTCAGCTTTTTTAGGCCTAAATCTTAAGGCTAGGTTCACACATGTCCGGTTGTGGTTTGCAGTCCGGTGCGATTTTGTTTACCGGTTTAAGTGCGAGTCAAATGCGGTTAAAAACACAATTGATTTGCATATATGTGAATTGAGCCTAAAGGGTTAGTTCAGCTTTAGCAAAAAAAACTGCCCATGCAGGTAACAGGTATCTGTAGATAAAACTGCCCATGCGTGGCTTATTTTTCGGAGGCGCAGGCCGGCGTAGATGGAAGTGGGCGTAACCCCATGCAAATGATAGTCCAAGCATGGTGCAGTGTTTTACGCCCGGTGTATCACGAACTGCGAATGCGCCGTGACGTAGCCATGACGGGGACGCATGAAAAACTGCACCCTTATGCGCATGCTCACAACCACGCCGGCACAACTGCCTAAGCTACGCCGGATCACCAGGTACGGCGTAAACGTAACGTACGCCCAATACGCCGACCTGTGTTCTCTGGTGCAGACCTTTGCAAATGTTGAGTTCAAAGCTACTGCATAAGGAAAAGATGCAGTTCTGTGATCCACTTCAAGTGGCTGCCCTATACGCGTTTGTTGCCCAAAAGAAGCACCTGGATGTTTTTGGGCAACAAGTAACGCGCAGTTTTATAAGGCGTGTTTTGCCAGGAGATTGTGTCCTGCAACAATCCTGGAAAAACGCACCGCATTTACAATGAATAGCACTCAAATGCAAGTCGGCATCACCCACAGGGCTTTTGAACATCTATACAAAGGTGGAAATACGCCTAAAATACGTTAACGCTCATATTCTTTTATGGGAACAATTTTTTTAATGAAGAGTCTATTTAAACACTTCTGCAAAATATTCACTTTTTCTGAACACTGACGTCACCAGGCCCGTTCTTTAAGCTGCAAATTAAACAATACGCGGCCGTTTGCGCGCAGCCTCTGTCCCGCCAAGGGTTTTTACGCCGCATTAAACCGCAGGCTGATTGCTTCAAATCATGCCATCACTTGAGAAAATTCGCCCCTTAAAAGGAGGTGCGATTCTAGGTAACCATAGAACATCAGAAACGACTTTGCTGAACGCGCTTAATCATACATCGCCTCCTCCGCTGCCTCCTTTATGATGTGAACATGACTTCACCGAGGAACGCACAAAGCGGCTTCAGGATAAACATCCGAACTGGAAAAATTCTCCGGAAAATAACTCTACACGTTGAGATCGGCATGCAGCTTTTTATCCGATTATTTCACGCCATAGAAGTTTTCTTCAGCGGACCAAACGTAAAGATTGCTCGATGGGACCACATACTATGCAAGGTCACATGATCAGGTGCAACGTTTAGAACTTTCTGTACATTAAAAAAGTCCTCCTGCTGGTCTCAGATCCCTCTTGTTTTCCTTCCCCACAATAATCACTCTTACAGGCTGGCAATGTAAACCTAAATACAGAAATCAAGATATAGCCACCTAGAGCCAAAGTGGCAGTTAGTGGAGAAGTCCCCTAGTAAAGTGTCGGTCGGAGAAGTTAGCTGGTAAAGTGGAAGCCAGTAGAGAGTTGCGCTGGTAAGGAGGTAGTCAGAGAAGTGTGCTGGTAAGGTGGCACTTATTGGAGAAGTATGCTGGCAGCAAGAGAAGATTGCTGGTACAGTGGCAGTCAGAGAAGTGCACTGATAAATTGGCAGTTAATGGAGAAGTTGTACTGGTATGGTGGCATCAGAAAAGAGCTCTGTTAGGGTGATGGTTTACTGGTAAGGTGGCAGTCAGAGAAGTGTGCTGGTATGATGGCAGTCAGAGAAGTGCACTGCTAAATTGGCAGTTAGTGAAGAAGTGTGCTGGTATGGTGGCAGTCAGAGACGTGCGCCAGTGGAGAAGTGCACCAATAAATTGTCAATCATTCAGAGAAAAGCGCTGATATGGCACCAGTCTGAAAAGTGCAACCGTAAAGCAGCAATCACTGGAGTAGTGGACTGGTACAGCGGCAGTCAGAGAACCATGTCAATAAAGTGGCACTTAGTAGAGAAGTGTGCTGGCATGGTGGCGGTCAGAGAAGTGTGCTGGTACTGCACCGGTCAGGGAAATCTACCGGTAAGGTGGAAATCAGTGGAGATGTGTGCAGGTATGTTGTCAATCAGAGAAGTGCATTGATACAGTGGCCATCATAGAAGTATGATAGCATTCAGAAGGTAGGTGTTTTGGTATGGTGGTGGTCAGAGACTTGTGCTGATAATCAAGCCGTCAGTGGGGAGGTGCGTTGGTTAGGTAATGGTCACAGAAGTGTGCCAGTATGGTAGTTTTAAGAGTAGTGGGATGGTAAAGTGGCAGTTAGTAGGGAGGTGTGTTAGTATGGTGGCGGTCAGAAAAGTTTGCCGATAGGATGTTGATCAGAGAAATATCCTAGCAAAATGGCAGACAGTGGGGAGGAGTGTTGGTACAGTGGCAGCCAGGGCTGGATCCAAGTCTCAGAATCAGACGGGAACAGAGTCAATTATATTACGGAGACGTCACGGTTAGCTGGGGCAAGTATGGCGACTGTCCACATCCCGCGTCGTCACCGATCTGGCATTGAGCCTTCGAAAGAGTTATATAGTTTCAGGGGTGTATGGCTGTGGTGCCGGCGGGCAATGAAGTATGCTTCGCAAGACCCTGCGCAATACTTCACGCGGGCAGGTGTTTCGCCACCGGCCGCCATCGCTCATCTCAATTAGCTCCTAGGAGGGGACAGCACAATCTAAGTACAATCCTACCGAGACTGGAAAGAAAAATTGAGGTCTGATTCCGGCAACCCCCTGGAGGGGGAGAAATTATGTTCGTGACCTAGATTCTTTCAGATAGCTGATATAATGCGGAGACGCAGCCGCCACGCTCTGCCAGAAAGGCTGCCTGATCTGAGGAAGGAAAAACGTATCAGGGCAGCCATATCAAACCTCCGGGGTCATCATCAATGAGACTCGAGGGTCTCGGGGCCCAGGAACGTCCTCGCTTTTAGTAAGAAAAAAATATCAAAATCAAAAGTGCAAATTTCACCAGCTGAACATAATGGAGGCCAGGCACCCGTAATAATGAGATGAAAACATTGAATCATGGCTGTCTTTTCTGTCCTAAAACGGGGGAAACAAAATGGCTTCTGAGCAGAAGCAAAGGAAAGGAGTCCACGATGTTAAACATGCCACTCTGTGGCATTTAAAACCCTTTAAACACTACTCCACTGAAAAAACGCAACACTACGCCACTGAAAAAACGCAATGCGTTTTTGATGAAATTCCAGTCTTCTGGAATCCTGTCTGCTTAACTGCACCTGTGAAACAGACATGTGACTCAAAAAGCGCCCCATTCCATTTGTTTCAAAGAAGGCAAGCGTTTTTGATACACTTTTGAAAGCGCACAAAAGATGAAGCATGCAAGTCTTTTCAAAACGCATCAAAAACGTATCGTGGTTGCATTTGAACATGTGCTGTCCACAATAAGCAAACTGAAGAGGCTGCATTTTTGGCGCTAAATATAAATGCATATGACATTTATACGAAATAAAGTAAACAGATAACATGGCACACTGAGGGAAATAAAATGGTTCCCAGAAAAAAAAAAGGCTCTGTGAGTTTCACACCGCTCTGACACAGAAGGGGTGAACAGACAACGACAGCTGCGTAACCAACCACTAAATACTGCTTGACCAAATGAGGGCTTTTGTCTCAGTTCCGACACCGGCCATCCCAGATGACACCCATTTGTTCATTGTTTTACGCCCCGTGTGTGTACAGTCATATAAACGGGGTGCTAATCCTCACCAACAATGAACCACACAACAACGTCACAAGGCCTGACAAAACAAGGCCTGTTTGACCAAAGCAGGCCTCGCAAACGCCAAACCTCATTAACACCAATCCACCAGAAACGAGAATACAAACTTCATACATTTTTAACAGAACTCTGGAAACTGAAGGTCTACGTGAGGTGATTTTGAGGTAAAATGTCCATTTGTAACGACAGTGGTGGCAGCCATTTTGTTCCCCAGCAACATTCACATGGCTTATCAACCAGGGCCGAGACATATTGTAAACAGGAGACCTCAAAAGTCAGTCAGGTGATGTACTAATTGAAAGGCAAGGCTGTATCATTGTAAAAATATGACTTTCACACCCAAAACGACTGTCGGGCCTGGTTCGGCCATGTTGGAATACACTTCTGAGGAGAAATAATATAGGAGGGTATTCATGAACACAAACACCTAGTTAAAATGGAGATTTATAGCCAAAAAACGTTGTGTGAGGGAGCGTTAGAACCCCGGTCCGATTTTACAGCTACCTGGGGCTCTGCCAGGACCCAGTCACACCATATGCATTGAGATGTGTTGGGCAGCATTGCCCAGTGTGGTCCAAAATGCAAAGACAAGTCAATATGCTTAGTTGCCCATGTTGCCAGTTCACGCCAATGAGTTGTAGTGGTTTGCGCTGAAAGTACTTTTTTTTACACATCCCTATACTACTGCTGTGTGAACAGAACTTGTAACATTTCAATAAATCTCCAAAAAAAAAAGGAAACAGTGTAATGTGATCTGCGCTACAATACCATGTCCTGCCAGTCCCAGCACATACTAGTTTGCATATTCAGCACGGTTGCTTCTGTAAATCAGCCCTTGAGGAGATTTCTTCTCACTTCCTGCCCTGGTGACACTTTTTTTTTTTTTTAACAGACAGGAAGTTATGGAAAATCTGCAACAGGTACCAGTTGACCATAAAAAAATAATAAAAAAAAGCTGTTGCTGTTAGAGTTGCCCTCACCTCCTGACTGGAAAATCTGTGCCACCAGAACAGGAAGTGAGGGGGAAAAAAAAATCGCTTTAATGGGGCCTAGGATAACAGTAAAACCTGACAGGGGGTCTAATCCTTCCAAAACTAGAAAAAAATGGCTGCAGATGCACTAAAATAGCTATGCGGCTATGGCAACCAATGAGGCCTTTGCTTTCACTTTAAGGATATAATAAAATTACTATATATATATATATATATATATTTTTTCCACACACAAACATATACATACATTTATACACATACATACATACACACACACACACACCATATAGTCAAAAGTATTGGGACGGGTGTCTTTACATGAACTTTAATGGCGTGTCCATAAGGTTCAATATTGAGCTGGCCAAATTTTTGCAGCTTTAACTCTTCTGGGAAGGCCGTCCACAAGGTTTAGGAGGGTGTCTATGGGCATGTTTGACCATTCTTCCAGAAGAGCATTTGTGAGGTCAGGCACTACTGACATTGGACGAGTAGGCTTGGGCTTGCAGTCTCTGCTCCAATTCATCCCAAAGTGTTCTATCAGATTGAGGTCAGGACTCTGTGCAGGCCAGTCATGTTCCTCCACCACAAACTCGCTCATCCATGTCTTTATAGACCTTGCTCTGTGCACTGGTCCAAATCATTTGGTGGACGGAAAATTATGGTATGGGGTTGTTTTTCAGAGGTTGGACTTGGCCCCTTAGTTCCAGTGAAGGGAAATCTTAAGGCGTCAGCATACCAAGACATTTTGAACAATTTCATGCTCCTAACTTTGTGGAACAGTTTGGGGACGGCCCCTTCTTGTTCCAACATGACTGCGCACCGGTGCACAAAGCAAGGTCCATAAAGACATGGATGAGCGAGTTTGGGGTGGAGGAACTTGACTGGCCTGCAACCCCGATAGAACACCTTTGGGATGAATTAGAGCGGAGACTGCGAGCCAGGCCTTCTTGTCCAATATCAGTGCCTGACCTCACAAATGCCTTTCTGGAAGAATGGTCAAACATTCCCATAGACACACTCCTATACCTTGTGGACGGCCTTCCCAGAAGAGTTGAAGCTGTTATAGCTGCAAAGAGCGGGGCCAACTCAATACTGAACCCTACAGACTAAGACTGGGATGCCATTAAGGTTCATGTGCGTGTGAAGGCAGGTGTCCCAATACTTTTGACAATAGTGTGTGTGTGTGTGTGTGTGTAAATAAATAAAAAAAATAAAAATGGGGGGGAGGGGAGACAATTGGCAAGTAATAAGACCTTGTTGCACAATTTTTTGCTTACTCCAACTGCTGCAAAATGAAAGTTGAAAGAGGAGTCAAACAGAAACCATCTTCATTTTGTTGGGGGCAAAAAATACAGAAGAACTTTCCCACTCGTTTTTTTTTTTTTCTACACGCCGCTGTAGATTGTTATTTAAATTTCTTCTTTCTCCTTCCCTTTTTATAAAACGGCAGAACTTGCCTCTTAACTGTCCCTGAGCACGCCTGACACTTGCTGCAGCGGCGATAGGGCCTGGGGCCCAAATGAGAAAAGGCGCCAGAATCTTCTTAAAACGCCTAGAACCTTACAAGCCATTCTGGAATCCGTGGCAGTACGGACACCTGTGCCCACGGCAGAGTTCTCCTTTAAGCCTACGAATGTTAAAACACCTGACTGGCCCTCGAAGGTTACAGCATATCTGTGTAATGTTTTTTTTTTTTGATCGACGCCGCCGCTCCGTTGATCGTGGCCGCTCCAAATGGTTTCAATGGTCTTTTAAAGAAAGGTCAGGTCATCCAAGTACCTAAACCGTGGCATCAGCTCCTTGCCCAGCGGGGTGCCGGTGCTGACAAGGGGAGCGCGGCGGGGCGCCGAGCAGGCCTGGCAGCCATGTGATATGTTTTCAGTTTGCGCAGACAAGGAGAGGCTCTGACTTGACTTGCTGCCTCAGCATCTCCTGCTCGCTGATCCAGAGAGAAAACATTGGCTGCGAGGAGAAGCGGGCCCTTGTTTGTTTTTTTCGCCGCGCCAGGCGTCCGGCACTCTGCGCGGGGATGGGGAGGCATTTAATTCTTCAGGTTAACCAGCGATGGCTGCCGTTTAGGCTTTATTTACTATCGTCATGTGCCAAGTCTCGCTGGGCAGACCAGAAAGGCTTAAAACCTATGGTCTTAAAGTGAACTTCCGCTTTACTGCTGGCCTCTGCTGCTGCTTATGTTTGCCTCTTACGAAGATAAGGTGCCGATATCAATCCTTCGAATAACAAAAGGTTAAAAGCCAAGTTTGAATGAGGAGTCTATTGAGGAGAGCAGACGAGCCGTTAATGATCTGGACAACCTCGAGTCTTCACTTGATTGTCAACTTCCGCCACCGACTCTTACGAGGATAACATGCCGATATAAATCCTTCGAATGTCGAAAATTTTTGGCAAAGTTTGGATGAGGAATCCATTAATGAGAGCAGAAGAACCGATTGAAGGGTTAATGATCTAAAACAGGTGTGGACAACCTCTTACGAGGATAACATGCTGATATCAAACCATCGAATATCGAAAGATTCAAGCTGAGGTTGGATGAGAAATCTATTGATGACAACAGAAAAGCCGCTTGAGGGGTCAAAGGATCTAAAAACAGGGGTGGACAACCTTGGGATTTCACTTTATTGTCATTTTCCACCACTGCTTATTTTTGACTCTTAGGAGGATAACATTCCAATATGAATCCTTCGAATATCGAAAAATTCAAGCTGAGTTTGGATAAGAAATCTATTGATGAGAGCAGAAAAGCCGCTTGATGGGTTGATGATCTAAAACAGGGGTGGACAACCTCGGGACTTCACTTTATTGTCGACTTTCGCCAGTGCTTATGGTTGCCTCTTACGAGGATAACATGCCAATATAAATCCTTTGAATATCGAAAAATTTGTGCAGAGTTTGGGTGAGTAATCTATTTATGAGAGCAGAAGAACCGATTGATGGGTTAATGATCTAAAACAGGGGTGGACAACCTTGAGACTTCACTTTATTGTCGACTTCGGACACTGCTTATGCCTCTTACGAGGATAACACGCTTATATCAAACATCGAATATCGAAAGATTCAAGACGCTTGAGGGGTCAACAGAAAAGCCGCTTGAGGGGTCAATGATCTAAAACAGGAATGGACAACCTCAGGATTTCACTTTATTGTTGACTTCTTCCACTGCTTATGTTTGTCTCTTGCAAGCATAACATGCCGATATCAGTCCTTCGAATATCGAAAGATTCAAGCTGAGGATGGATGAGGAATCCATTGATGAGAGCAGAAGAACCGATTGAAGGGTTAATGATCTAAAACAGGTGTGGACAACCTCTTACGAGGATAACATGCTGATATCAAACCATCGAATATCGAAAGATTCAAGCTGAGGTTGGATGAGAAATCTATTGATGACAACAGAAAAGCCGCTTGAGGGGTCAAGGATCTAAAAACAGGGGTGGACAACCTCAGGATTTCACTTTATTGTCATTTTCCACCACTGCTTATTTTTGCCTCTTACGAGGATAACATGCCGATATAAATCCTTCGAATATCGAAAAATGTGAGCAGAGTTTGGATGAGTAATCTATTGATGAGAGCAGAAGAACCGATTGAGGGGTTAATGATCTAAAACAGGGGTGGAAAACCTTGGGACTTCACTTTATTGTCATCTTCCGCCACTGCTTATGCCTCTTACGAGGATAACATGCCGATATCAAACCATCGAATATCGAAAGATTCAAGCCGCTTGAGGGGTCAATGATCTAAAACAGGAGTGGACAACCTCGGGATTTCACTTTATTGTTGACTTCTGCCACTGCTTATGTTTGCTTCTTATGAGGATACCATGCCGATATCAGTCCTTCGAATATCGAAAGACTCAAGCTGAGTTTGGATGAGGAATCTATTGATGAGAGAAAAGCCGCTTGAGGGGTTGATGATCTAAAACAGGGGTGGACAACCTCCGACAGTCAGAGAGAAATCTCTATGGTTGTCATCTGGCAGAAGACTATTCTTTCTCCGGGTCCCTGATGGCACGGGAGAGCCCCAGAGAAGCACCGGATGGTGGCTGGAGGGGGGACGTCCCCTCCCGTATCCTGTAAGAGTGATCAATCGGTGGAACTGCCGCTATGATCATTTTTATCGTGCACAGAATCGCCGCCTGAAAATGATATCTGAATGATGCCTGTAGCTGCACCCACCATTCAGATATCCCCCCTAAAAGTCAACAACGTCATATGACGGCCTGTGGTAGGAAAGTGGTTAAAGTACAAATGAAAGCCAACAGTGGATTGGCCGTCATTGGCAAATAGTTTTTTGTGTTGAACCAGGTTCATAAATGTCCTTCAGAACATCTTGAGCAGCCCCATCACCCACCCGACCTTGTGAAGGTCACTAACTGGGACATTGTAAACCATAGTCGCTGATCTCCACATACGCTGCTGCCTCATGGGAAAGCCCCTCCCACTGACGGGTGTAAACCTCACCTCAGCATCACATTCCTCCAAACCCCTTTCAGACAGACAGTGCGTCTTTTCACGGATGGGTCCAGGGTTAAGAGGCGGGTGGACAGCTGTCTCTCAGCTGCTGCCTGTCACTGCAACCAAAACACAAAACCCGTCTATTTAACACACGCTGACACTTGCACGCTTAACCCCATCGCTCCCACCTCCGTCGGGGTCATATGCATACAGTCCCAAAAATGACTGGTGGCTCGAAAAAAACACATGGCCAATGTTCTGGATGGCCTATGTCCCTTACCATAAGATTGAGGCGAACCGTACAATACTCATCATTATCTTAGGATTAGGTCACGTGACCACACTAGGCAACTACAAAGTAACAGGCCTCAAAACTGGTCATCGGTGTCACCTAGTCACCATATTTTCTTGTTTTCGGCAACCATCTGAGCTCCTAGAAGTCTAATTGCTTGCTTGCACTAGCGGTTAGGGGGGCAGTAAAACACCATGGTCCAGCTATGGCCAGGGGTGTACACATGCAGGGCCGGTGCTACCACTAGGCAAACTAGGCAGCCTGCTAGGGCGCCCGGCCACTGATGTTTCTACTCTCTTCTCTCTGCAGCAAGTAACTAAGTCTCAGTATCTGCAGGCACCATTCGCACATAGTGTCAGAGGCATAGCGGCGGCGGAGAGCTGTGTCTGTGTCCTGACTCCTGAATGAATGGAAGCAAGCAAACATTCATTGATGGGCCCCGGCGAGGCTGCATTCGATGGGCCCCGGCGAAGCTTGAGTGGAATTCCATCAGAAAAACCATCTAAGGTTTTTCCAACGGAAAATCCGATCGTGTGTACGGGGCATAAGAGTAGGGGACATGTAAAAACCCAAGACAGGTTATTTTTTTCTAGGATGTGTCCTGCAAAAGGGATTTCCCCTCATTTCCTCTCTTGAAGATGCAACGTGAAGTGGTAGGACATCTTCCCAAAGTAAGGGGAAGTGCCATTTTCATGGTCACCATAATATTTGTCCCCAACTCAGAGACAGGAATAAGAATTTAGCAAAGTGTCTAAAACAGGGCTTCTCAACAAGGATCTCACTGAACCCGAGAGTTCCTTGAGCAATAAGCAATCACTGCCTCTCACATAAGTTCCCACCGACACCATTATATATTTTTTAGACATTCTTCCCACTACCTGTAAGGGACATTCTTCCCACTGATCACCAATGTAAGGGACATTCTTCCCACTGATCACCAATGTAAGGGACATTCTTCCCACTGATCACCAATGTAAGGGACATTCTTCCCACTGATCACCAATGTAAGGACATTCTTCTTACTGACATTCTTCCCACTGATCACCAATGTAAGGGACATTCTTCTCACTGATCACCAATGTAAGGGACATTCTTCCCACTGATCACCAATGTAAGGGACATTCTTCACTGATCACCAATGTAAGGGACATTCTTCTCACTGATCACCAATGTAAGGGACATTCTTCTCATGATCAATGTAAGGGACATTCTCACTGATCACCAATGTAAGGGACATTCTTCTCACTGATCACCAATGTAGGGAACATTCTTCCCACTGATCACCAATGTAAGGACATTCTTCTCACTGATCACATTAAGGGACTTCTCTTACTGATCACAATGTAAGGGACATTCTTCTCATGTAAGGGACATTCTTCCCACTGATCACCAATGTAAGGGACATTCTTTCACTGATCACCAATGTAAGGGACATTCTTCCCACTGATCACCAATGTAAGGGACATTCTTCTCACTGATCACCAATGTAAGGGACATTCTTCTCACTGATCACCAATGTAAGGAACATTCTTCTCACTGATCACCAATGTAAGGGACATTCTTCTCACTGATCACCAATGTAAGGGACATTCTTCTCACTGATCACCAATGTAAGGGACATTCTTCCCACTGATCACCAATGTAAGGGACATTCTTCTCACTGATCACCAATGTAAGGGACATTCTTCTCACTGATCACCAATGTAAGGGACATTCTTCCCACTGATCACCAATGTAAGGGACATTCATACTAGAAGGTAGGAGTTATGGAGAGCGAGTATTTGAGTTGGGAGGGGGGATTTGTATTGGAAGAGGGGAAATGATGGAGGGGGGATTTGTATTGGAAGAGGGGAAATGATGGAGGGGGGATTAATGCTCAGAGGGGAAATTTGATTGGTAGAGGACTTTTGCTAGAAGGAAGGAGTTATGGAGGGAGAGGATTTGAGTTGGGAGGAAGAGGGTGGGGGATTTGTACTGGAAGAGGGGGAATTATTTTGGGGGAAGAAATTTGGCTTAGCAGGTAGGTATGAAGATTAGTGCTCACATTGTTTTGGGGGGTGATAAGGATGTTTGCTGACACATCATTTTTTTTTTGGGGGGGGGGGGGTGCTGTTTGGCATCTCTGCCCTGGGCACTAGATGACCTCATTCGGGCACTGCTTGTAACGGCCGGCTTTGCAATGCCTCATGAGACTTGGAGCTCCTGCAACAGCTGGAGGGCGACAGGCTGCCTCTGGGGGCAATTGTAACTGCTAGCCTTGCAATGCCTTGTGGGAAACATAGATCCACAACAGTTGAAGGGCCCCAGGTTGCCTACCCCTGCTCTACAGTATTGGTTCTCAACCTGGGGCCCTCCAGCTGTTGCAGGAACTACAAGTCCCATCACGCCTCTGGGGGTAATTGTAACTGCCAGCCTTGCAATGCCTCGTGGGAAGTGTAGTTCCATAACAGCTGGAGGGCCCCAGGTTGCCTTCCCCTGCTGTAGAGAAAGGGACTGATAAATCTACGTCCTCGGGTAAATTTCGGCCCGGGGAGGGGGATCCCTCCCCCCCATCAGGTAGGCTGTATGGGGGCCCCATGACTTCTAACAGCAGCCCTGGATGCTGCACAGCAATTGTGTTTTATCTCCCTTCTTCGCTCAATGCAAGTCTACCAGTCACTTCTGACTGATTGGAAACAGCAGGCCAGATTTTATCTCAGCAGTCGTCGTTAAAAAGAAAAAAAAAAAGCTGTGCGATTTCCTGAAAAACTGAATATCCCTATAGGGAGAATCTACCAACCTAGATCTGTAGTCTGCGGTAATATGGTACAGCAAAAAAAGGCCAACAGCTGAAAATGCAAATTTCTCTGTAAAGAAGCTACAGGTTCCCTTTAAGGTTTAAAAACGGGGGATTTGTTTCTAACACCAGAAGAAGAAAAAAGGAACTAAGATAGAAAATGTGTAGAAGTGCAAAAACCTCGGTGCTCGTAGCTTGTAGGAGGAAGAGGGGGAGGGAGGGGGAGGGGTCACTTGGATAGGACACACAGCAACCAAAAAAAAAAAAATTCCGACTCCACAACCTGCCTGTAAAATCGCATCTCCTCCCATGTGCTGGTGGTGCAGCACTGGACATTTGTGTAAGGAATTCCATTCAAACTGCAGGTATGAAGGCGGCGGCACCTCCGTCTGAAACAGATGAACCCAACAGAGGTCACTGTAGTAATAATGCAAAAAAAAAAACCCAACGCGTTTCGTCAGCTCAACGGTCCTTCACTGGTGAGACCTGAAACACGTTGGTCATAGGATCCATTTGAGGCAGTCATAAGCATTCCCGGGACAAGGTAATCCAGCGCCCAGGGCAAGGATGCCAAACTGCGCCCTTCCCCTTCCCTTAGGGAAGTGGTCTCCAAACTGCGGCCTGGGGGCCAGATGTGGCCCTTTGCTTGCTTTTATCTGGCCCTTGGGGCACTATTTCATCCACTTATATTTAACAGTGGGGCATAATTCCCCCCACTGACACCAATGAAGGGGCACAAACTCTCCCAATGACGCCAACGTCGGGGCCCAATTCTTCCCAACAGCACCAAAGATGGGGCACAATTATTTCCACTTACACCAAAGATGGGTCTTTGTTTTTTTCCACCGACATCAAGACCTTTTCTACACCCAATGACCAAAGTCCGGCCCACCTTATGTCTGAAGGACCATAAACTGGCCCGTCGTTTCGAAAGTTTGGAGACCCTGCCGTAGGGTAAGGGCGCCTCCCCCATCCATGCAATAAACCATTGTGCCCCTCCGGCCCACCCTTTATCCCGGCCCGATCATAGGAATAATCAACATGTTTTATCAGCGCAACAACCAACACAATAGACGTTCCCACATGATTATGATTTACTCCCAAAGTGTTTTTTATTTGTATTTTTATTAAGTCCAGTTAATTTTTAGAATCACAGGTGTGCCCAACGCATTTCAGCAGCTCATCAGTCCCCCTTCATCAGGGCTTGTCTGACCCAAACCTTGCCACACATGTTCGTACATTTTCACCCATTTCGTCCAGTCTGGTGTACTATTGAATCTCTTCTGCAACTACAAGCCCTGATGAAGGGGAACTAGAGAACTCCAAAACTCGGATACCAGATCCAGTATTTTTTGGGCAACATAAGAGTCATAGGATCACCAACGCGTTTCGGGGCTTACCAGTCATCTCTCATCAGGGCTTGTAGTTTCAGAATAAAAGACTAGGTAGCATACTGGGCCAGGCTGAAATGGTTAAAAATTAACATATATAATAATAATATTAATGTTGGTTCAGGGTCGGACAAGACCTGATGAAGGGGGACTGGAGCTGCCGAAACATGATGGTGACTCCTGTGACTCTAAAAATTAACTGGACTTGCAAAAAATAAAAAAGGTTTGGTGAAAATGTACAAACATGTGTGGCAAGGTTTGGGTCAGGTTATGGGTCAGACAAGCCCTGATGAAGGGGGACTGGAGCTGCCGAAACATGTTGGCGACTCCTGTGACTCTAAAAATTAACTGGACTTACAAAAAAAAAAAAAAAAAACATAATGGCTTGTAGTTTCCTAATAAAAGACTAGGTAGTATACTAGGCCAGACTAAAATGGTTAAGAAAAGACTTAGGACCCATTCACACTATTGTGGTATGTTGAAACGCGTTATGCCATGTGGGAACGTGTATTGTGGTGGTTGTTGAGCCGATGAAACATGTTGAAAAAAAAAAAAAAAAAACATAAGGGCTTGTAGTTTCCTAATAAAAGACTAGGTAGTATACTAGGCCAGACTGAAATGGTTAAAAATCTGGCATGTATAATGATATTAATGTTGGTTCAGGTTCAGACCAGACCTGGTGAAGGGGGACTGGAGCTGCCGAAACACGTTGGTGGCTCCTGTGACTCTAAAAATTAACTGGACTTGCAAAAAATAAAAAAGGTTTGGTGAAAATGTATAAACATGTGTGGCAAGGTTTGGGTCAGGTTATGGGTCAGACAAGCCCTGATGAAGGGGGACTGATGAGCTGCTGAAATGTGTTGGGCATGCCTGTGATTCTAAAAATTAACTGGACTTAATAAAATAAAAAACACTTGGGGGGTAAATCATAAAAAAGACTTAGGACCCATTTACACTATTGTGGTATGTTGAAACGCGTTATGCCATGTGGGAACGTGCATTGTGGTGGTTATTGAGCCGATGAAACATGTTGAAAAAAAAACATAAGGGCTTGTAGTTTCCTAATAAAAGACTAGGTATCATATTAGGCCAGGCTGAAATGGTTAAAAATCTGGAATGTATAATAATATTAATGTTGGTTCAGGGTTGGACAAGACCTGATGAAGGGGGACTGGAGCTGCCGAAACATGTTGGTGGCTCCTGTGACTCTAAAAATTAACTGGTCTTGCAAAAAATAAAAAAGGTTTGCTGAAAATGTACGAACATGTGTGGCAAGGTTTAGGTCAGGTTATGGGTCAGACAAGACCTGATGAAGGGGGACTGGAGCTGCCGAAACACGTTGGCGACTCCTGTGACTCTAAAAATTAACTGGACTTGCAAAAAATAAAAAAGATTTGGGGGAAACAAATCATAAAAAAGACTTAGGACCCTTTTCACGCGATTGTGGCGTGTTGGCGCGCGTTATGCCGTGCGTGAATGTGCGTTTTCTTAAGGCAGTATACTCCAATTGAATGGGTTGGCGACGCATTACAACACACCAAAAATGTCTCTGCTCTGCAGATTAGAGCAATGCTGTGTTTTGCAATGACCTCATTGGCAAAGGTTCATCGCGGCGCCATTCATAATAATTAGCACCGCGTCACACCGACACATACAACGCACCTGACCGCAACACGATACTGTGAATGGGCCCCTAACCTGACTCTCAGGCTCCTAGTGGGCTTCCCTAGAGAGGCGACGTAATTGGGTCTTCTTGTGGGAAAGTTGAGGATCTCCAATCTCGCAAGAAACCGCGAGATCCTGAACTTTCCCATGATCCTCCTTGTGAGGCCCGGTGACATCAGCAACAGGAAGTAGCCGGAAACCTCAGGAATATACCGCATATACTCAAGTATAAGCCGAGTTTTTCAGCACTTTTTTTGTGCTGAAAATGCCCCCCTCGGCTTATACTCGGGTCACATTTTTGTGCCTGATCTCCCAGACTTTGGGGTACTGGCCAGCAGTAGGTCCCCTGGACCCCAATAGCACTTCCTCTACATGTGTGAACATTTTTGTGTCCGGTGGACCTATGGCTGGGAGCACCGATGTTTCAAATTTGGGCACCCCTTCCATAGACTCCCATGTTAAATGGAGATTTCTCCGGTCAATTTGGGGACCCGGTACCGGCCGGCCGTAGGTCCCCTGGACCCGGCTTGGCACACGTGTAGCCCCACTTCTCCTCTACAAGTGTGCAAAGTTTGCTGCCTGGGGGACCTACGGCCGGGGAGCACCGATGTTTCAAATTCGGCACCCCTTCCATAGACTCCTATGTTAAATGGTAATTTCTCTGGTAAATTTGAGGATCCGGTACCGGCCGTGCGTAGGTCTTCTGGACCCGGAACTGACTTCCTGTGACCACGATGTCATAGAGACGAAAACAACAAACTAAAAACATTGTTGGATGTTCCATCACTTCCCAATTCGAAAAAAAAAAAAGTGTTTGTCTTCTGTTATCTGTGTCCCCGTTGAGGCAATTTTCATTCACTTCCTGTCCCGACAGGAAGCGGGACAAGATCTCCCCCAACGGGGACACAAAGAGCAAAGAATTGAGAGGCTCTCATACCCTTCCTTGTCTATTCAAAATAGAATAAAGTGGTTTTTGTTTGAAGTTGGGCTTTAATCTTCACTTCCTTCTGGGCCCTGGTTCAAGGTACGAGTCCGGGCCCCTGAACCTTCAGACCCATTCCTGCTGCTTTAGACCCAAGCTGAACACCAGGCAAAACTAAAAAACGCCACAATTTAAAGCAGTGGTGTAATCTTTTAAACCAGGGGTCTCCAAACTGTGGCCCAGGGGCCAGATGTGGCCCTTTGCTTGCCTTTATCCGGCCCTTGAGGCACTATTCTTCCCACTGACACCAACAATGGGACACTATTCCTCCTAATGACACCAACAATGGGACACTATTCCTCCTAATGACACCAACAATGGGACACTATTCCTCCTAATGACACCAACAATGGGACACTATTCCTCCTAATGACACCAACAATGGGACACTCCTTTATTCCTTTTAAACCCAATTAAACATAATTTTACACGCAGCTAGAATAAGCACCTAAATCTGACTTTATATGAGCTTACTGCCAACCCCTCCGCAGTTGCACTGTGAGAAGGAGTAGAACCCTCTGCACATGTCCTGCCAGGAGAGGCAAATCAGAGTGAACCAGGCCCAAGACTTAAAAGTCTGTTGCTGCTCCTTTGTGGTCCAATCATCAGTCTGGGGGGCGGAGACGTGACCCCACCGCATTGTACTTCCATGATAATAATTGTAAAATTGTGCGGCCAGATTTAAAAACGCAAGTGAGCAACTTGAGAGGCGTGCTGATGAAATGGCCTTTCCCTTTCTCTCTAGCTACAACCAAACTTGTCAAGAACAATAAAGTTACTTAAAAGACTTCTGACAGCCGTAGATAACGCGATCAGGGAAAATATCCAGCGTAGAGCTCCTTCCATCGGGTATACATTACCACGCACTATACTGCCTGTTTAGGATTTTAGACACCTGCCCATGTGGAATCTGTCTGTTCCACTCTTGCCTGCAATGGTGGCCCTAGGGTATGCATGTCATGTGACCCTGGACAGCTGTAGAAGGTGTAAAATGTAAGAGACGCCCTACAGGGTCAACCAAAGCCACCCGAACTCCTCATCGCGGCACCAAAGCCATGCGGTTTTGCAGTTTCTACAAAAAAGGAAGAAAAAAAGAACAACTGTGGTTCCTTTTATTTGACCCTACAACCGCATTCTGTAGCGACATAGGGGCCAACACAAGGAGATCAGACATCCAAATGAGGAGGATACTTCAAGTCAACTTAGCCCTTTATGTAAGCCAAGAACTGAATGAGGAAGATACGTCAAGTCAACCTAGCCCTTCAAGTAAGCCAAGAACTGCATGAGGAGGATACGTCAAGTCAACCTAGCCCTTCAAGTAAGCCAAGAACTGCATGAGGAGGATACATCAAGTCAACTTAGCCCTTCAAGTAAGCCAAGAACTGCATGAGGAGGATACATCAAGTCAACCTAGCCCTTCAAGTAAGCCAAGAACTGCATGAGGAGGATACGTCAAGTCGACTTAGCCCTTCAAGTAAGCCAAGAACTGCATGAGGAGGATACATCAAGTCAACCTAGCCCTTATATATTAGATATTCTAATCATGTGTACTTTAGACCAGGGGTCCTCAAACTACGGCCCTCCACCTGTTGCGGAACTACACATCCCATGAGGCATTGTAAAACTCTGACAAGGCATGATGGGAATTGTAGTTCCTGAACTAGAGGGCCATAGTTTGAAGACCCCTGCTTTAGACAGTTGGCGGAGGAACGAGGATCTCCATTGGGAGATGCCTTCTCTATTCCTGTTCTGAGGGCAACTCAAAAACGTGACTTCCCAGTTATATTGGTGATCAAGGAAAGACTGAATCTTCCGAATGGGGATCCAAACAATAAAAACCTGACTGTGGTTCATTAGATCCTTGTTCCTCCGCCAACTGTCTAAAGCAGGGGTCTCCATACTATGGCCCTCTAGTTTGTTCAGGAACTACAATTCTCACGAACCACAGTCAGGTTTTTATTGTTTGGTTCCCCATTCGGGAGATTCAGTCTTTCCTTGATCACCAATATCCCTGGGAAGCCACGTTTTTGATCACCAATATCCCTGGGAAGCCACGTTTTTGATCACCAATATCCCTGGGAAGCCACGTTTTTGATCTCCAATATCACTGGGAAGCCACATTTTTGATCTCCAATATCACTGGGAAGCCACATTTTTGATCTCCAATATCACTGGGAAGCCACGTTTTTGATCACCAATATCACTGGGAAGCCACGTTTTTGATCTCCAATATCACTGGGAAGCCACGTTTTTGATCACCAATATCACTGGGAAGCCACGTTTTTGATCACCAATATCACTGGGAAGCCACGTTTTTGATCTCCAATATCACTGGGAAGCCACGTTTTTGATCTCCAATATCACTGGGAAGCCACGTTTTTGATCTCCAATATCACTGGGAAGCCACGTTTTTGATTCAGTCTTTCCCCTAACCAGTCTATCCAAATCTAACAAAAGTTTGCCTTCAGTTATACTTTAAGAACAAAAGATTTTATTCTTACACAGAAGTGTCAACTGGCCACCAAAAGAAAACAGATGTGTGGAAAAAGTTGTTGAATAAAACGTCTCCGTGAACATTGCTCTGCACTTTTATCAGCAGCAATCCTTCACAAGTACAACTGCAAACCCCCAAACAGTCAAATTTCACTTCCCTCACCAAAGCCACAGGTCCAACACTCTGAACACGTGTGTATGATAACGAGACAAACAACGCTTTAAAAGGCTTGTCTATTCAAAAGTAAAAAAATGATACAAAAAGGGGTTACAATTTTCCCCCGAAACGGCATATCGATGCGGTAAATGGGGCGACCTCCAGACAAGAGTTTCAATGTCTGATTAGCACACACACTTATTTCACACACACTTATTTCTTTTAATTTTGGGTAACATGGTTTAAGGCCCTATCAGCGTTTGCACTAGCAAAGTAAAAGTACTCGTTCAGCGCCAAAGGCAAATGTCGACTCAACAATACGCTTTCCTTGAAGCTCTGGAATACAACATTTTCGAAATTGGAATTTATCCGCGACTAACTTAGCAAAATTCTTGTCATTCGGAAATGTTGGCCTGCGATAATTAATTAGGCACACATGTAAAGATCGTAATAGGCGCAAGAAAATGAAAAAGTAACTTTTTACGATCAGGCTAAAAGTACAATAAAAAAGACAATAAGTAGAATGTGTAGACGTAAAACAGGGGTGGAGAAATTAACATGGAATTCGGGAATCAGTATGCCCAATCTTGGCGCAAGCAAGAACTTTCTTTTTTTTAGGGGCCAGCCCCGTTGAAAACACTAGATACAAAAAAATTAAAAAATCGTAGGCACAAGCTGTAATTTTTAAGGAGCATTGGCTATCCGACTCCTGGAATTTGTCCAGCCCTGATGTAAAAGTACCTAATAGACTTAAGTAAACAGAGAGGAAAGCTTGCCAAAGTAACCAATTCTGACCACACACCCAAGCTGAGGGCAATTTCAACCACCTTAAACCTGGCTCTTTCGATAAGCGAAACCCAACTTAGTTGCTTTTGCAACTGGCTGCTTGTTGGTGGTTGAAATTGGTAAAAAAAATTGTGTGTGTGTGTAGTTAGCAATACAGTCCAATCTGGTGGAAGTTGTAATCAAGAAGCAAGTACTAAAGACATAACATTTTTGCCCAAATTTGCGTAAAAATTGATCTTTGCTTGCCTTTATCTGGCCCTTGGGGTTATATTTCTCCCACTGATGCGAGGCACTATTCCTTCCACCGATACCAAAGATGGGGCACTAATTCCTCCCAATGACACCAATGATGTAATATTCTACACCCACTGACCACCAAGCCTATGGCATGGTTTACTCCCACCGATGCCAGGGAATTGTCCACTCCCACTGGCCACAGTCTAGCCCCCCTAAAGTTTGCTGGCCCTTTTTTTTCGAAAAATTGGAGATCCCTGATTTCCCACTGGCCACAGTCCAGCCCCCCTGAAGTTTGGTGGGCAGTAAACTGGCCCTTTGTTTCGAAAATTTGGAGACCCCTGATCTACAAGACTGAATCAGGAACCATAAAGTTCAACACACCACACATGCAATTTTCTACTCCCATTGGCCACAGTCCAGCCCCCCTAAAGTTTGGTGGGCAGTAAACTGGCCCTTTGTTTTGAAAATTTGGAGACCCCTGATCTACAAGACTGAATCAGGAGCCACAAAGTTCAACACACCACACATGCTATAACTACATTGCAAAGAAAAATATTCCAACCCCTCTATCCATTTACCCACCTGTTCACCCCAAATAAAGTTGATCCCCCGTAAACGCTATCATTCTTAAAAAATACGATTGGAATACCAAAAAAATTAGAAAGTTGAAACTTGTACGATGACCTTTAAACATTGACTACACTCAATAAAAAATGTATACAAGAACTGACCTCATCGTGGTCTACACGCAGAACATCCACAAATTATGCAATGTACTTGAGTGTCCACCAAAAAGTAGGGGGTACAGTGATTAACAGCCAAGGGTAGTATTCTGGAAGCCCACCACCGTGACCATGCGCAGTGTTCTTAAAGGCATTCCTGTCTTTCCAGAGGTACATTAATGTTCCCAACTTAGGAAAATAATTGTAATTCATCACAGATGAGAAAAGTACGACTTTTCTTTTAAGCGATAAATCCATATTTTGGTTACATTCATCTTGAATCGCAGTGATCAACATCCAAGGCCAGCGTCCTGGAAGTCCACCAATGTGACCATGCCCAATGTTCTTAAAAACAATCCCGTCTTTCCATGGGCACCCCAACGTACCCAACATAGAAAAAAAACTAATTAATCACAGATCAGAAAAGTATGACTTATGTGATGTACTCATATTTTGGTTACGTTCATCTTAAATCGCACACATACACATTAAGATGTCCATGTACAATCTTTTCCCATCAGCCTCCTGATTTCCATGGTCAGAAGACATTATTTGGCATCTTCATACACTGCCCAAAACAAAAATGTCCCACAACCATTGCTCCAAGATGAGCGGTCCAATCCTCATGGTGGCAAATGCTTTGGCCTTGCAGTGTTGAGTATCTGGGTTCCGTTCCCATGGAGTACCGGTATATACGTTTTCCCTGCCTTTGAGCAAGTTTCCATTTACAATCCAAAAACATTTTGATGGGTCAATCCCTCTAAACTAATGGCAGCATGTATTTAACTAGTTCTAGTTATAGAAGGGATATTACATTGTAGGCTCTTTCAGGGCAGGAAAACACGGAACCGTTCTCGTAATTTCGATGAAGAGGTATATAGTCAAGTGCTTAGTCAAGTTTTCCTGATCATCTCACACACACACATCATTAAAAAGTACAAATCTGCCTACTACGACTGGCACTTTGGGCCCAAAACTGACCAGTTTCAAGCATGCACTACTCTTACGAAAGTCCCCAACGGGTCTTAAAACGTAGATCTAAGGAAAGGCCTGAACAATCTGGGCACAGCGCTCACAAACCGACCTAACATTTTGGACAAAACACTAACGGGACAACTCAGGGAACATTTGTTGGCTAACCGGAACCCCGTTCATGGTTCCCCAACTTCGACCAACCAACAAATACCCGTAAAAAGTTGGTAGAACCCATTTGAGGGATCGGCACTGGAACGAGAGGAGTTAAAACTTTGCAGATTGCGTGAAGTTGAGGATCTGGAGGGGATTATAAACAAGCCCTTCTGTCTGTGAGCTTTTTCCTCCACGGCCTGCTCCCGGAACTGTTCCGTGGCGGCGCCGGGAGAAAAAGAAAAGGGAGAGGGGGGGGGCATACTTAAAACCGTGCCGGGTAACCCGGAGGGGCTAAGCCGAGCAGCTCTACCAAGCTTCCTCGGCCAGATTAGGTGCCTGTACTGTATACCATAAGCCATGCCTTATAAGGAGCTCATGTGAAATCTTTTCAGCGCTGCTGACGGCAAGACCCTTGTAGCCTACCGACGTTGCTCGGCCTTACGAAGGGGGGGGGGGGGAGAGGAAAGCAGAAGGTACTTACGGTGGAGGGGGGAGACTGGCGGAGACCGTTCTTCATATGCCTCTCTTCCTTTTCGAGAAGAAGTGCCCCGTAGACGCAAGAGAGCGGAGGTGGGTGGGGGGGCCTCTGCGTTCGCTGACCGCTGGCCTTCTCTCCGGTTGCCACAGGACCAGAAAACAACTGTCCTCAGTCTGTCAACTAAGCAGCGTGGAAGATATCCCCCCTCCTCCTCCTCACAACACGCAGGCTTGTCCTGAGTGACAGAGGGGACGTCTGCCGTCAGCGGGTAAAGGCCAGTGACAGATGTAAGGAGGGGAGGGGGCTAGTTGTGTGTGAGTGCGAGGAGGGTATGCTTTGAGGGGGAGGGAGGAAGGCCTCCTGCCTAAAAAACAGCTGTTGAAAGAAAGCCGCTGACTCGATTTCCTCTTCAGTGTGACTTTAAACAGGTCCCACCTCCCCCAAATTCCACGGCAGTAGCAAAAGTGTTAGGGTATCGATATATACACGCACTGATTGGCGCAAGCGATTCCGATCATGCGTGCAAAGATCGGATGGATTTTTTTTGCATCATTTGTTGCTAAAACGACAGCCAACAACGGATGACAAAAGTGGGCAAATTTGGTGTAAGGGGAAAATCACTTGTGAGGAGGGTGCCGTGTCGTAAACGGGACCGGTCAGCAAAATAAACTGAACAAATTAAAGAGCCGAGGGCCTATTCACATGATATTGATTTCTGTGTGCTACAACATAGGATCGCAGCACGCTAGAAGCACAGGATAATATTTAATGTATATATCATTTATGCTTGTTGCGCTCAATTGGAGCGCACGGTGTTGCATTTTTGCGTGCTGCGTTCCATTGGAGCGCACAGTGTTGCATTTTTGCGTGCTGTGTTTTTATTGGAGAGCACGGTGTTGCATTTTTGCGTGCTGCGTTCCATTGGAGCGCGCGGTGATGCATTTTTGCGTGCTGCATTTTTATTGGAGCGCACGGTGATGCATTTTTGTGTGCTGCGTTTTTATTGGAGCGCATGATGATGCATTTTTGTGTGCTGCATTTTTATTGGAGCGCATGGTGATGCATTTTTGCATACGGCGTTCCATTGGAGCGCACAGTGTTGCATTTTTGCGTGCTGTGTTTTTATTGGAGAGCACGGTGATGCATTTTTGCATGTTGCGTTTCATTGGAGCGCACGGTGTTGCATTTTTGCGTGCTGCGTTCGGTTGGAGCGCACGGTGATGCATTTTTGCGTGCTGCGTTTTTATTGGAGCGCACGGTGATGCATTTTTGTGTGCTGCGTTTTTATTGGAGCGCACTGTGATGCATTTTTGCATACGGCGTTCCATTGGAGCGCACAGTGTTGCATTTTTGCGTGCTGTGTTTTTATTGGAGAGCACGGGGATGCATTTTTGCGTGCTGCGTTCCATTTGGAGCGCACAGTGTGGCATATTTGCGTGCTACGTTCCATTGGAACGCACGGTGTGGCATTTTTGTGTGCTGTGTTTTTATTGGAGCGCATTGTGATGCATTTTTGCGTGCTGCGTTTCATTGGAGCACACAGTGTGGCATTTTTGCCTGCTGCGTTCCATTGGAACGCATGGTGTGGCATTTTTGCGTGCTGCGTTCCATTTGGAACGCATGGTGTGGCATTTTTGCGTGCTGCGTTTCATTGGAGCACACAGTGTGGCATTTTTGCCTGCTGCGTTCCATTGGAACGCATGGTGTGGCATTTTTGCCTGCTGCGTTTCATTGGAGCGCACAGTGTGGCATTTTTGCCTGCTGCGTTTCATTGGAGCGCACAGTGTGGCATTTTTGCCTGCTGCGTTTCATTGGAGCACACAGTGTGGCATTTTTGCCTGCTGCGTTCCATTGGAACGCATGGTGTGGCATTTTTGCGTGCTGAGTTCCATTTGGAGCTCACTGCGTTGCACTTTTTTTTTGCTTGCTGCATCTTCTGGTAAAAATAGGCACGCAAAATCATAGCCAATGGCAAATGAACTATGCATTTTAACCTGTAAGTTATAAGTTACCTGTAAGTTATCGCATTAAAAACGCACTTAAAAACGCATTATACGCTTTGTGGAAAAGGTGTGCATTTTCTATCTCAAATGGGTTTTATATTCAATAAAATGGGCAAAGACCAAAATGCTAAAGGGCCCATTCGCACCACGAAGCGAGATGCATTGACGCTCGCATTTTTGCGTGTTTAGCATTAGGCTGCCCTTACATTTTGATTGGGATTAGATTTCCCTTCAACACATCCAAACAAGGTCCTGTTTTATCAACCCCCTCAACCCCCCCCCACCCTCACCCCCCAGCAGCTGCGAGTCCATGTTGCAGTGCGCTATAGCATACCAGTACTGTCATGACAGCATTGTATTGTGAATAAGCCCCATTTATGATAGTCTTAGCAACCATTTCACCCATCTAGTTTTGGGGGGGGGCGTTCACTTCAAAAATAAATTTTGCCCGATTCCAAGCGTTAAAAGCAGACCAAATCAGCACTAGGAATTTTCTCATGGAAGTTCGAATCTAATTAGTGATAGGAAATTCCGGCAGTGTTCTCCAAGGAACCCTATGAGGTGCTCTCTGGATTCTTGCTGCAGTGGATTACAAGCAACTCGCATAAAAGCACATCTCTGGGCAAAACGTTTCATTTTGGCTTTGAGTAGTGAAGGGATGGACCCTCTCAAGTTCTTTTTTCTATTGGTGCCCCTATTGGGGAGGTTGACCACTGTAGCTGAACTCTTGACCATGGCCACCGAAAAAAATGGAGGAAATCCTGAATTTTTAGTTTTCCTCAGAACAAGAGGCAATGAGGAATCTTCAGATGGGAACACCTGTCTAAAACTGGCCTTCAACTAGTTGACTTCTGAATAAAAATTTGTTCGAAAATCATACAAAAATTTTGTAAGAAAACTACAAAAATTTGTACGCAAATTAAAAAAAAAAAAAAATTATTGTACAAAAATTCTTAGTATGTTCCACAGCTCGGCAAACATTCACATTTCGTTTCCCCTAAATTTTCTCATCGCTGCGTTCAAAAACAAATGTCGATTTGACTTCTAAATACAAATTTGTACGAAAATCATACAAAAATTTTGTACGAAAAACTCTACACAAATTTTACAAAGAAATTGTACAAAAATTCTCAGTGCATTCTATGGCTTGGCAAACATTCATATTTAGCTTCCCCAAATTTTCTCATCACTGCGGTCAAAAACAAATGTCGATTTGACTTCTGAAGAAAAAGTTGTACGAAAATCATACAAAAAATTTGTACACAAATTTTACAAAATTTTTTTTTAAAAATTGTACAAAAATTCTTAGTTTGTTCCACAGCTTGGCAAACATTCACATTTCGTTTCCCCCAATTTTCTCATCACTGCCGTCAAAAACGAATGTCGGATTTGACCCCACCAAGGATTCGAAAATGATATGAACATTCCTAAAAAAAAAAACGAAAGACTGCTTACGAAATTTTACCAGTGTATAGCAGCTTACGCCGCGTACACACGGTCGGAATTTCCAATGGAAAAGTCAGATGGGAGCTTTTCAACGGATATTCCGATTGTGTGTATGTCCCATATTTTTCCGGAATTTCCGACAGACAGATAGAGAGCAGGTTCTCAATTTTTCCGACGGAAAAAAATCCTAAATTATAAAATCCACTCGTATGTATGAAATTAGACAGAAAAAAAAACAAGCATGCTCGAAAACATTGAACTTCATTTTCTCGGCTCGTCGTAGTGTTGTACGTCACCGCGTTCTTGACGCTTGAAAGTTCAGAGGACTTTTGTGTGACCGTGTGTATGCAAGCCAAGCTTGAGCGAAATGAAAGGCCCGTACACACTGTCGGACTTTTTGCCAACAAACTTCAAAATCTGCACGTTTTTAAAGTTTTCGGACCAACTTTTTCGGGTTTCAGACAAAAAGTTCGGTCTGCAAACTGACAAACTTTTCGGCAACAAAAGTCCGATGGTGCCTTGTCTGACCGTGTGTAGAGCAAGACTTTTGGACAAAGTGCTCAGAACCAATGTTAAAATCAACCAACAATAGCAGAAGTTAACCTAAGGGTGGCGGTAAAGAGCAGAAAAACCACGTGATGTTGGGAACGTTTTAGAAAAGTTTGCAGAAAAGTCCAAGCGTGTGTATGCTATGGGTGTGATCGGACAACTCCAAGGGAAAGTTTGTTGGATGTCCGACCGTGTGTACGAGGCTTTATGCAGGCCATACACTGTCGAATTTCGAACAAATTTTCTTTTCAAAATCAGAAAGTTTGTTTTTTTAGTGATCCGATGACGCCACCATTGATTTTCGAAATTCGGCCGACCAAAACTTTCATGTTGCCGGGAATATTCCTTTCTCTCCGTAAATATTTGTTTCTCTCCGGGGATTTTCTTTTCTTGCACATGCACAATTTTTTTTCTATTACATTTCTCGCACGATTCTCCCATCATTGATCAGCAAATCGGCCATTTTTCCGAAAATTTCCAACATTGTTTGCCACACGAAAATCGGCTGTTGCTGCAGCCCACTAACGGTGCGAAATTCGTACGAAAATTCTTCGATACGATTTTCGCAAGAAAATTCTTTCGAAATTCCAACCATGTATTGCTGCCTTTAGTCGTAAAAACCATCCAACTTTTTTCCCCAATGGAAATTCCGATCATGTGTAGGCATTAGGAGGAAGAATTCCTCTGACTTTGGGAGAATTTCTTTAACTGCCTTTTGCGTCCGTGAGAAAAAAGGGAAGGGGAAGGGAAATTTCCCCTATAGAACGCAATAAATAACCTGGTCAGGGGTTTTCACCGTTCCTACTCTACCCGGAACTATAGAAAAACATATTGTCTATACATAGACTTTAAAGTCAACTCTCACTTAGTTAAAGTTCTGGAAACCATATTGCTCCGCCCAAAAAAAACATTCTTTAAAAAATCTAAAATATATAAAGTTTAGTTTAGAAAAAGTTTTACAGATTGTCAAAACTTTATTTTGTTAGTATGGGGAGGTGTGAATGTTCACCCTCCTCCAGGGCCCCTGGTGGGTTTATGGCTCTTGATGGCTCTTCAGCTGTCTGCATTGTCACTCTCTGTCACCGGGAGGAGGACATGTGTAATGATCAGATGCCAGCTGAAGGTGCTCTCCTCTGTCCAGCCAGTCACCAGCCTCATCAGCCTACCAGGCAGGTGGGGTGAGGGGAGGGGGGGGGGGGGGCAAGCACAGTGTCATAAGTGGTCATATATCATTTCCGGGATAGTCATGCCTAAAGGAGAACACAGACCTTCATTAAATAATGTGACCACAAGAAATAACTGCAGTGAGGTCAAGGTGCTCTTCATAACATGGTGGCTTAGTGGTTAGCACTTGCAGCACTGGGGGTCCCCGGTTGGAATTCTATCCAGGGCACGACCTGCATGGAGTTTTCATGTTCTCCCTAGGCTTCCACCGGGTACTCCAGTTTACTCTGACAACATCAAGATTGGTCCTAGTATGTGAGATAGATTGTAAGCTCCTCGAGGGCAGGAATTGATGCGAATGATCAGCTATATAAATATTTACTGCTCAGGGGAGGGACCATTGCTGATCTGTGTGTTGTGTATAGTTCAACCAGAAAGGGCACCTCAACTAGGGTGCCCAAGTGTCCCGGATTTCCTGGGACTGTCCCGCAATTGACATGTCTATCCCGGGTACCTTCATTCTGGGACAATACAATGTCCTAAAATGAAATAAATGACACAGCCACCCCCTACTAACTACATTTCTGAAACTGGTTGCTAGCGCCAGCACTGCCTGGCATCTTGCAACCAGTGACAATTTACTCTCAGACAGTAAGACCGGGAGCAAGGTCTGCGTCTAGTGCAGCACTGCTGTCCCCACCCAACTCGGCACCTCCTCTTTCTCCGGGACCCAGCGGCAAGCAGCAAGGACTGGTGCGATATTCACTCTCCAGATAGACGCCACTCCTTTCCTTCTACGCACGTGGCTCATACAGAGGTAGTGACAGCAGCACTGCATCTGATGATAGGCTATGGGTGGCAAGCGGCACTGCATCTGGTGGCAAGTGGCACATTCACCTGACAAATAACCCGCCACCAAGTTCCCCATCAACCCCAAGACTACATTTCCCCCCGCCCCCCCATTTTTTGGGGGAAGGTGAGAGAGGGGGTGTGTCCCTGAATGGCAGTTTGGAAATGTGGTCACCCTAACCTCAACTATACATAGAAGCTGGGTGACCCCAATCTCTCGTTGGGCGAGCCTCATCTCTCGCTGGGGGGCGAGCCTCATCTCTCGCTGGGGGGCGAGCCTCATCTCTCGCTGGGGGGCGAGCCTCATCTCTCGCTGGGGGGCGAGCCTCATCTCTCGCTGGGGGGCGAGCCTCATCTCTCGCTGGGGGGCGAGCCTCATCTCTCGCTGGGGGGCGAGCCTCATCTCTCGCTGGGGGGCGAGCCTCATCTCTCGCTGGGGGGCGAGCCTCTTCTCTCGCTGGGGGGCGAGCCTCTTCTCTCGCTGGGGGGCGAGCCTCTTCTCTCGCTGGGGGGCGAGCCTCTTCTCTCGCTGGGGGGCGAGCCTCTTCTCTCGCTGGGGGGCGAGCCTCTTCTCTCGTTGGGCGAGCCTCTTCTCTCGCTGGGGGGCGAGCCTCATCTCTCGCTGGGGGGCGAGCCTCTTCTCTCGCTGGGGGGCGAGCCTCTTCTCTCGCTGGGGGGCGAGCCTCTTCTCTCGCTGGGGGGCGAGCCTCATCTCTCGCTGGGGGGCGAGCCTCTTCTCTCGCTGGGGGGCGAGCCTCTTCTCTCGCTGGGGGGCGAGCCTCTTCTCTCGCTGGGGGGCGAGCCTCTTCTCTCGCTGGGGGGCGAGCCTCTTCTCTCGTTGGGCGAGCCTCTTCTCTCGCTGGGGGGCGAGCCTCATCTCTCGCTGGGGGGCGAGCCTCTTCTCTCGCTGGGGGGCGAGCCTCTTCTCTCGCTGGGGGGCGAGCCTCTTCTCTCGCTGGGGGGCGAGCCTCTTCTCTCGCTGGGGGCGAGCCTCTTCTCTCGTTGGGCGAGCCTCTTCTCTCGTTGGGCGAGCCTCTTCTCTCGTTGGGCGAGCCTCTTCTCTCGTTGGGCGAGCCTCATCTCTCGTTTGGCGAGCCTCATCTCTCGTTGGGTGACCCTCATCCCTCCCGTTTTGCCCACACACAGTCATAAAGGTGGAATGCGAGTGCCGTGTGTGAGCGAGGCCTTAGGAACTCCAAAGGCTGCATTCGCATTATAGCGTTTTCTGAACGCGCGCATAGGCGCGCCGGCACGCCACATGCATAAAGCAGCCCATTCACCTTGGTTGGTTTTTCGACGGAATTCCGCTCAAGCTTGGCTTGCATACACAAAAGTTCTCAGATCTTTCGACCGTCAAGAACGCGGTGACGTACAAGACTACACTACAAGCCGAGAAAATCAAGTTCAATGCTTCTGAGCACGCGTCAAAATGTTTCCGAGCATGCGTCGGAATTGTGCACGTCGGAATTGCTACAGGCGATATTATCTAAAAAATTAAGTTCCAGCTCTCAATCTTTTGTTGGCGGAAATTCCGACAGCAAAAGTCCGATGGAGCCTACACACGGTCGGAAATTTCCGTTCAAAAGCTCCCATCTGACTTTTTCTGTCGGAAGATCCGATCGTGTGTACGGGGCATAACAGTTATTACATCCTGGTTGGTGATCACTTCCTGTTGAGTCTACAGGTACAGGAAGAAGGGAAATTCTATCCAATGGGGGTAGTAAGGTGAAGACCCCCTCATCACTCTTCGGAATGGAAGGTTTTGTTGTTTGTGTATATGCTGAGATTTCCCCTCATTTCCTGTCATGGTGATAAGAGACAGGAAGTGAGGGGGAAACTTCCTAATGGGATAACAGATAAAAAAAAACTGACAGCTGTTTCCCCACTCAATGAAGGAAAAAAAAGCGGAATTTAGACCCAAAGTAGATGAAAACGTGGTCACTAAAATCTGAAATGATCGTAAATGGACCCCAAGCCCTCTAATGGTGGCCCTACAAACTACAATTTTATTTCTGCTTAAACATATGCAAATCACTAGGTCTTTACACCCATGAGTTCTTAGGGAACTTGTGTTTCTCTGCTCTCTTTTGCACCTGGCTCCATTGCTAGCGAGAGAGTAGCAGATTAATTCAAAATAAATTAGTTCGGATGGCTTTCACCCATGAGTTCTAAGGGAGCTTAGACATTCAACTGTAGCGCCGAAAAAAATTAGAAGGGGCAAATTTTTCTCAAATTTCTCAGTACTACAGTTAAAATTGAACTAAGTTCCTTAAGAACTCATGCATGTAAGCCACCTAGACCTGGGGATTTGCATACGTTAAAAGCAGAACTACGCCCTCCAATAACTTACAGCCAAGGTGGCTGCCATCTTGCGTTTCGCTCCTCTCTTTTGCACCTGGATCCATTACTAGGAAGGGAACAGAAGATTAAATTAATAAGCAGTTCATTTGAGAAAGATTTCCAATTCAGCCCCTCCGAATGTTCAATTTCAACTCTGGTGCCAAGAACATTCGAAGGGGCAGAATTAAAAACTTTTCTCAAATTTATTTATCAGTACTACAGTTGAAATTGAACCAAGTTCTCTAAGAACTCGTGGGTGCAAGCCATCTGGACCTGAACGCTGAACTCTCCAATAACTTACAGCTAAGGAGGCTTCCATCTTGTGTTTCTCTCCTGTCTTTTGCACCTGGCTCCATTATGAGTGAGGGAGCAGCAGATTAAATAGAATTAAACTGCAAAGGGGCAGAATTGAAAACTTTTCTCAAATTCATTTATCAGTGTTACAGTTGAAATTGAACCAAGTTCCCTAAGAACTCATGGGTGCAAGCCATCCGAACTAGCTCCCTTGCTAGCAAAAAGAGAAACACAAGATGGAAGCCTCCTTGGCTGAAAGATATTGGAGGGTCTAGATCTGCTTTAATGTGTGCAAATCACCAGATCTTGATGGCTTACACCAGGGATCGCCAAACTATGGCCCTCCCATGAGTCATTGTAACACACTGACATTCACAGACATGACTAGGCATTATGGTAATTGTAGTTCCTGAACAACTGGAGGGCCGTAGTTTGAAGACCCATGGCTTACACCCACAAGTTCTTAGGGAACTTAGTTGTTCAATTTCAACTGTAGTGCCAAGAATATTCGAAGGGGCAGAATTGAAAACTTTTCTCAAATTCATTTATCAGTACTACAGTTGAAATTGAACCAAGTTCCCTAAGAACTCATGGGTGCAAGTCATCCGAACTAGCTCCCTTGCTAGCAAAAAGAGAAATGCAAGATGGAAGCCTCCTTGGCTGGAAGTTATTGGAGGGTTTAGATCTGCTTTAATGTGTGCAAATCACTAGGTCCTGATGGCTTACACCAGGGATCCTCAAACTACGGCCCTCCAGCTGTTGTAAAAATACACATCCCATGAGTCATTGTAACACACTGACATTCACAGACATGACTAGGCATGATGGGAATTGTAGTTCCTTTACAACTGGAGGGCTTACATCCACGAGTTCTTAGGGAACTTAGTTGTTCTTGACACTACAGTTGAAATTGAACAACTAAGTTCCCTAAGAACTCTTGGGTGTAAGCCATGGGTCTTCAAACTACGGCCCTCAGGAACTACAATTCCCATCATGCCTAGTCATGTCTGTGAATGTCCGTGTGTTACAATGCCTCATGGGATGTGTTGTTCTACAACAGCTGGAGGGCCGTTGTTTGAGGATCCTTGGTGTAAGCCATCAGGACCTGGTGATTTGCACACAGTAAAGCAAATCTAAACCCTCCAATAAACTTCCAGCCAAGGAGGCTTCTATCTTGTGTTTCTCTTTTTGCTAGAAAGGGAGCTAGTTCGGATGGCTTGCACCCATGAGTTCTTAGGGAACTTGGTTCAATTTCAACTGTAGCACTGATCAATAAATGTGAAAAAAGTTTTCAATTCTGCCCCTTCGCATTTTATTTCTATTTAATCTGCTGCTCCCTCACTCATAATGGAGCCAGGTGCAAAAGACAGGAGAGAAACACAAGATGGAAGCCTCCTTGGCTGTAAGTTATTAGAGGGTTTAGATCAGCTTTAATGTATGCAAAATCAGCAGGTCCATATGGCTTGCACCCACAAGTTCTTAGAGAACTTAGTTAAATTTTAACTGTAGTACTGAGAAATTATTTTGAGAAAAATTTCCAATTCTGCCCCTTCTTATTTTTTTGGCACTACAGCCACCTGGACCTGGTGATTTTGCGGAACAACACCTTTCAATAACTTACAGCCAGTGAGGCTTCCATCTTGTGTTTCTCTGCTCTCTTTTGCACCTGGCTCCATTGGAAGAGAGATAAATAAGAAAAAAATTAGTTTGGATGCTTTGCACCCATGAGTTCTTAGGGAACTTGATTCAATTTCAACTCTACAGTTGAAATTGAACCAAGTTCTACTGAAAAATGTATTTAAAAACAAAAATTCTATTTTGCCCCTTCAAATTCTCTCGGAACTGCACTTTAAGTTGAGCGCCTACGCTCCCTAAAAACTCATGGGTGCAAGCCATCTGGACCTGGTGATTTGCATACATTAAAGCAGGTTTAAACCCTCCAATAACTTCCAGCCAAAGAGGCTTCCATCTTGCGTTTCTCTCCTCTCTTTTGCACCTGGATCCATTGCTAGCAAGGGAGCAGCAGATTAATTAGAAATGGCTTGCGCCCATGAGTTCTTAGGAAACTTAGTCCAATTTCAACTGTAGTACTGAGAAATTAATATGGAGAAACGTTTTCAATTCTGCCTCTTGAAATTCTCTCGGAACTGCACTTGAAGTTGAGCGCCTACGCTCCCTAAAAACTCATGGGTGCAAGCCACCTGGGCCTGGTGATTTGCATACATTAAAGCAGGTTTAAACCCTCCAATAACTTACAGCGAAGGAGGCTTCCATCTTGTGTTTCTCTCCTCTCTTTTGCACCTGGATCCATTTCTAGCAAGGGAGCAGCAGATTAATTAAAAATGGCTTGCACCCATGAGTTCTTAGGGAACTTAGTCCAATTTTAATTGTGGTAGTGAGAAATTAATTTGGAGAAAAATTTTCAATTCTGCCTCTTGAAATTCTCTCGGAACTGCACTTGAAGTTGAGCGCCTACGCTCCCTAAAAACTCATGGGTGCAAGCCATCTGGACCTGGTGATTTGCATACATTAAAGCAGGTTTAAACCCTCCAATAACTTCCAGCCAAAGAGGCTTCCATCTTGTGTTTCTCTCCTCTCTTTTGCACCTGGATCCATTGCTAGCAAGGGAGCAGCAGATTAATTAGAAATGGCTTGCACCCATGAGTTCTTAGGAAACTTAGTCCAATTTCAACTGTAGTACTGAGAAATTAATATGGAGAAACGTTTTCAATTCTGCCTCTTGAAATTCTCTCGGAACTGCACTTGAAGTTGAGCGCCTACGCTCCCTAAAAACTCATGGGTGCAAGCCACCTGGGCCTGGTGATTTGCATACATTAAAGCAGGTTTAAACCCTCCAATAACTTACAGCGAAGGAGGCTTCCATCTTGTGTTTCTCTCCTCTCTTTTGCACCTGGATCCATTTCTAGCAAGGGAGCAGCAGATTAATTAAAAATGGCTTGCACCCATGAGTTCTTAGGGAACTTAGTCCAATTTTAATTGTGGTAGTGAGAAATTAATTTGGAGAAAAATGTTCAATTCTGCCTCTTGAAATTCTCTCAGGACTGCACTTGAAGTGGAGCGCCTACGCTCCCTAAAAACTCATGGGTGCAAGCCAGCTGAACCTGGTTTGCCACTGGAGTTAAAAAATCGAACGCCACCAACGATTAGAAAACCGAATGAATGTCGTTCTAATGAAAAAACGTCAAACACAAATCTACTACAGTAGACCGACTCAAGAATCACATGACCACATTAGTTAGATTTCGTTATCAAACCCCCTTCCTTGCTTATCTTTATAATGGAGGGGAAAACGGCCCCCCACTCTGAGCCTGGAGGTCAATCTAATGCAAACAGCTTAAGGGCCACTTGCTGTCCTGATAGTGTGTACAATGACCAGCTCTACAGATGAGGACTGATAAGGACAGGGACACCACAACATGAGGACTGATAAGGCCGCCGACACCGCCACTGGACAGAGGTGTGAAGGAAGTGATCAGTCACAGAGCCATGGGAAGGTGGCTTTGGGGTGGGACCACATTACAAAGCGCACGTCTGTTGACATGCATTGGCGCGGTTATGCATTTTTGGGCCTCATTCACAGGGGGCGTGCCGCTCTATACCCCCCCCTGTGATAGGCCGTCTTCAGCCACCTGGGGGGTTCTGATCTGTGCACTGGACCCACACGGATCCGGATATGTCTGTCTAAGGCCTGGGTCACACCTATGCATTTTTTTTTTCAGAAACACAGTACAGTCCATTTAACATCCAAACTTTTTTTTTCGAGCCGCTGCGTTTTTGGAAAGGGTCAGGGACTTTTTTTTAAACGCAAAGCTTATTCTGCCTTTTTGGTTCAATAGACTTCAATGAAGAAGCTGCAGAAAAGCATGCACTTTTGCTGCGATTCTGCCACGATTTTACTATTTTTAATCTGCCCAACAATAAATTGGGCAAAAAAAAAAAAAAAAGCTTAAAAAAAAAAAAAAAAAAAAAAACGCGCTGTAGAGCGCACCAAATCGCAAAATGCACAGATGTGAACTGAGCCCAAGTCCGTGTTGCCGGCCGCCTGTCACTGACTGGCCCTCTGCTACCCTAACCTATGCAGTTTGCGTTTCTGCAGTGCTTCTTGCATTTTTGCACATTGCATTTTTTATGTGCTTTTCCACTTTTTTTTAAGTGTTTTGCAGTTTTTATGCTTTTTTTTTTTTTTTTTTGCCAATTTCTGAATTTTTTTTCCCCCAGTGCATTTTTTTTTGGGGGGGGGGGGGATTTCCAGTGCATTTTTGATGCGTACAGACCAGTGCAACAAAGATTAAGCATGTTCTACTTTATTTTCGGGAGCTGACCGCACTGGTGTGAATGGTGTGCCATTGGAGACCATATAACCTACAAGCCATGCGTTTTTGATGCAGAAAAATAAACGCACTGGACTGCATGCGGTGTGAACTGGCCCTCAAAGTTCGATTGACACCCCGAAACAGATCGCAAAACGCAGTGCGATTGCCTCCCTCTGTCTGTGGGAGTCATCCTTGTAAGGGCCCTTTCACACTGGTGCGTTTTCACGGTAAAAATAGCGCTACTGGTGCGTTTTTGCCGTGTTTTCGCGGTAAAAATAGCGCTATTAAAAAACGCCCCCCATGCCCCTCTCCATTGAAATGAATTAAAAAAAACGCTGTAAAAACACAGAAAAAAACTGAGCGTTAAAATCGCGGTAAAACACCGGGATTTTACCGCGTTTTTAAATTCATTTCAATGGAGAGGGGCATGGGGGGCGTTTTTAATAGCGCTATTTTTACAGCGAAAACGCGGCAAAAACGCACCAGTGTGAAAGGGCCCTTACTGTCAGCCTTGCAATGCCTCATGGGACTTGTGGAGGGCCACCAGTTTGAGACCCCTGACTTAGACGTTTTGCGACGCGTTTTGCTTTTTATTTTTACACACAATTTTTTTATGTGTTTTTAGGAGGTGTTTAATGTTGCTGGTGTCTTGTCATGCAGGAAAAACGCAACCCCAAAAATAAATGCACATACATGAATTTTTTATGCAAACCCATTGAAGTCTATTGATCCAAACATGCATTGCATTTAAAAATAATAATAATATAAGTAAATAAATAAAAGAAAATTATAAAAGTAAATAAATAAAAAATAAATGATATAAGTAAATAAATAAAAAATAAAAGTAAAGTAAATAAATAAAAAAATATAAGTAAATAAAAAAAATAAAAAAGTAACTAGATACAAAATAAGTAAATAAATAAAATAAGTAGATAAATAAAAATAATAATATCAGTAAATAAAAAGTAAATAAAAGTAAATACATAAAAAATATAAGAAAATAAATAAAAAATAAATAAGTAACTAAACACAAAATAGGTAAAGTAAATTAATAAAATAAGTAGATAAAATAAAAAAATATCAGTAAATAAAAAAAATAAATAAAAAATAAAAAAATACATAAAAAAATATATAAGTAAATAAATAAAAAAAAGTAAATAAAAAAATTATAATAGAAGTTAATAAACAACAAATAAGTAAATAAAAGTAAATAAAAAAAATGTAAAAATAAAAATAGAAAAATTAAATAAATTGAAAAATAAATCCCTGCACTTTTCAAAAAAAAACGCAGCAGTGCAATCTGCATAGAGCTGAACTTGACCCAGAGGAAGGAATGGAATGTAGTGCGTTTCTGCAGAACGCATAGGTGTGAACCACGCTGTAGGGGAGGCTCGCATCACAATGCCCGTCATTGACTGCAACAGACTGTCTAGTGACTGACGGCGACCCTTCGCGCGGACATAAGGAGGGGTCCAACTGCGTGAAGGAGCCCCAACACACATTCAGGATTTAATTTTTTTTCGCTGCAGAGCATTGCAAGTCTGGCTCTGATTCCTACGAATACTGGTGCCTGTGCTTTTTTTTTGGCTGTGTTCACAAATGTCTGACACAGATCAGCCCCCTAGCTGCAGCCTCTCAAGTTACAATGTACAGTCTGAGTGATCACTGGGGGGGGGGCAGAGGAAATTCTTCCTTTTGCCCTCACTCAGCATCCTGATAACATTATGTACTAGGTACAAATCAATGGGGGGGAGCTCAAGGACGGCTCATATTGTAACATGTCAGGAATCTGTTTTTCCTGCAGAGCGCATCTGTGTTAGCAGAACAGTTCTGTATGTCGGGTGTAATTCTCGGTATCTCTCCTTATTCTGTATGTATGGACTCTGCACAGTACTACTTCTCCTGTCCTGTATGTCGGGTGTAATTCTCGGTATCTCTCCTTATTCTGTATGTATGGACTCTGCACAGTACTACTTCTCCTGTCCTGTATGTCGGGTGTAATTCTCGGTATCTCCTCTTATTCTGTATGTATGGACTCTGCACAGTACTACTTCTCCTGTCCTGTATGTCGGGTGTAATTCTCGGTATCTCTCCTTATTCTGTATGTATGGACTCTGCACAGTACTACTTCTCCTGTCCTGTATGTCGGGTGTAATTCTCGGTATCTCTCCTTATTCTGTATGTATGGACTCTGCACAGTACTACTTCTCCTGTCCTGTATGTCGGGTGTAATTCTCGGTATCTCTCCTTATTCTGTATGTATGGACTCTGCACAGTACTACTTCTCCTATCCTGTATGTCGGGTGTAATTCTTGGTATCTCTCCTTATTCTGTATGTATGGACTCTGCACAGTACTACTTCTCCTGTCCTGTATGTCGGGTGTAATTCTCGGTATCTCTCCTTATTCTGTATGTATGGACTCTGCACAGTACTACTTCTCCTGTCCTGTATGTCGGGTGTAATTCTCGGTATCTGTCCTTATTCTGTATGTATGGACTCTGCACAGTACTACTTCTCCTGTCCTGTATGTCGGGTGTAATTCTCGGTATCTGTCCTTATTCTGTATGTATGGACTCTGCACAGTACTACTTCTCCTGTCCTGTATGTCGGGTGTAATTCTCGGTATCTGTCCTTATTCTGTATGTATGGACTCTGCACAGTACTACTTCTCCTGTCCTGTATGTCGGGTGTAATTCTCGGTATCTCTCCTTATTCTGTATGTATGGACTCTGCACAGTACTACTTCTCCTGTCCTGTATGTCGGGTGTAATTCTCGGTATCTGTCCTTATTCTGTATGTATGGACTCTGCACAGTACTACTTCTCCTGTCCTGTATGTCGGGTGTAATTCTCGGTATCTCTCCTTATTCTGTATGTATGGACTCTGCACAGTACTACTTCTCCTGTCCTGTATGTCGGGTGTAATTCTCGGTATCTCTCCTTATTCTGTATGTATGGACTCTGCACAGTACTACTTCTCCTGTCCTGTATGTCGGGTGTAATTCTCGGTATCTCTCCTTATTCTGTATGTATGGACTCTGCACAGTACTACTTCTCTTGTCCTGTATGTCGGGTGTAATTCTCGGTATCTGTCCTTATTCTGTATGTATGGACTCTGCACAGTACTACTTCTCCTTGTCCTGTATGTCGGGTGTAATTCTCGGTATCTCTCCTTATTCTGTATGTATGGACTCTGCACAGTACTACTTCTCCTGTCCTGTATGTCGGGTGTAATTCTCGGTATCTCTCCTTATTCTGTATGTATGGACTCTGCACAGTACTACTTCTCTTGTCCTGTATGTCGGGTGTAATTCTCGGTATCTGTCCTTATTCTGTATGTATGGACTCTGCACAGTACTACTTCTCCTGTCCTGTATGTCGGGTGTAATTCTCGGTATCTCTCCTTATTCTGTATGTATGGACTCTGCACAGTACTACTTCTCCTGTCCTGTATGTCGGGTGTAATTCTCGGTATCTGTCCTTATTCTGTATGTATGGACTCTGCACAGTACTACTTCTCCTGTCCTGTATGTCGGGTGTAATTCTCGGTATCTGTCCCTTATTCTGTATGTATGGACTCTGCACAGTACTACTTCTCCTGTCCTGTATGTCGGGTGTAATTCTCGGTATCTGTCCTTATTCTGTATGTATGGACTCTGCACAGTACTACTTCTCCTGTCCTGTATGTCGGGTGTAATTCTCGGTATCTCTCCTTATTCTGTATGTATGGACTCTGCACAGTACTACTTCTCCTGTCCTGTATGTCGGGTGTAATTCTCGGTATCTCTCCTTATTCTGTATGTATGGACTCTGCACAGTACTACTTCTCCTGTCCTGTATGTCGGGTGTAATTCTCGGTATCTCTCCTTATTCTGTATGTATGGACTCTGCACAGTACTACTTCTCCTGTCTGTATGTCGGGTGTATTCTCGGTATCTCTCCTTATTCTGTATGTATGGACTCTGCACAGTACTACTTCTCCTGTCCTGTATGTCGGGTGTAATTCTCGGTATCTGTCCTTATTCTGTATGTATGGACTCTGCACAGTACTACTTCTCCTGTCCTGTATGTCGGGTGTAATTCTCGGTATCTCTCCTTATTCTGTATGTATGGACTCTGCACAGTACTACTTCTCCTGTCCTGTATGTCGGGTGTAATTCTCGGTATCTCTCCTTATTCTGTATGTATGGACTCTGCACAGTACTACTTCTCCTGTCCTGTATGTCGGGTGTAATTCTCGGTATCTCCTCTTATTCTGTATGTATGGACTCTGCACAGTACTACTTCTCCTGTCCTGTATGTCGGGTGTAATTCTCGGTATCTGTCCTTATTCTGTATGTATGGACTCTGCACAGTACTACTTCTCCTGTCCTGTATGTCGGGTGTAATTCTCGGTATCTCTCCTTATTCTGTATGTATGGACTCTGCACAGTACTACTTCTCCTGTCCTGTATGTCGGGTGTAATTCTCGGTATCTCTCCTCCTATTCTGTATGTATGGACTCTGCACAGTACTACTTCTCCTGTCCTGTATGTCGGGTGTAATTCTCGGTATCTCTCCTTATTCTGTATGTATGGACTCTGCACAGTACTACTTCTCCTGTCCTGTATGTCGGGTGTAATTCTCGGTATCTCTCCTTATTCTGTATGTATGGACTCTGCACAGTACTACTTCTCCTGTCCTGTATGTCGGGTGTAATTCTCGGTATCTGTCCTTATTCTGTATGTATGGACTCTGCACAGTACTACTTCTCCTGTCCTGTATGTCGGGTGTAATTCTCGGTATCTCTCCTTATTCTGTATGTATGGACTCTGCACAGTACTACTTCTCCTGTCCTGTATGTCGGGTGTAATTCTCGGTATCTCCTCTTATTCTGTATGTATGGACTCTGCACAGTACTACTTCTCCTGTCCTGTATGTCGGGTGTAATTCTCGGTATCTCTCCTTATTCTGTATGTATGGACTCTGCACAGTACTACTTCTCCTGTCCTGTATGTCGGGTGTAATTCTCAGTATCTCTCCTTATTCTGTATGTATGGACTCTGCACAGTACTACTTCTCCTGTCCTGTATGTCGGGTGTAATTCTCGGTATCTCTCCTTATTCTGTATGTATGGACTCTGCACAGTACTACTTCTCCTATCCTGTATGTCGGGTGTAATTCTTGGTATCTCTCCTTATTCTGTATGTATGGACTCTGCACAGTACTACTTCTCCTGTCCTGTATGTCGGGTGTAATTCTCGGTATCTCTCCTTATTCTGTATGTATGGACTCTGCACAGTACTACTTCTCTTGTCCTGTATGTCGGGTGTAATTCTCGGTATCTGTCCTTATTCTGTATGTATGGACTCTGCACAGTACTACTTCTCTTGTCCTGTATGTCGGGTGTAATTCTCGGTATCTCTCCTTATTCTGTATGTATGGACTCTGCACAGTACTACTTCTCCTGTCTTGTATGTCGGGTGTAATTCTCGGTATCTCTCCTTATTCTGTATGTATGGACTCTGCACAGTACTACTTCTCCTGTCCTGTATGTCGGGTGTAATTCTCGGTATCTCTCCTTATTCTGTATGTATGGACTCTGCACAGTACTACTTCTCCTGTCCTGTATGTCGGGTGTAATTCTCGGTATCTGTCCTTATTCTGTATGTATGGACTCTGCACAGTACTACTTCTCCTGTCCTGTATGTCGGGTGTAATTCTCGGTATCTGTCCTTATTCTGTATGTATGGACTCTGCACAGTACTACTTCTCCTGTCCTGTATGTCGGGTGTAATTCTCGGTATCTGTCCTTATTCTGTATGTATGGACTCTGCACAGTACTACTTCTCCTGTCCTGTATGTCGGGTGTAATTCTCGGTATCTCCTCTTATTCTGTATGTATGGACTCTGCACAGTACTACTTCTCTTGTCCTGTATGTCGGGTGTAATTCTCGGTATCTGTCCTTATTCTGTATGTATGGACTCTGCACAGTACTACTTCTCCTGTCCTGTATGTCGGGTGTAATTCTCGGTATCTCTCCTTATTCTGTATGTATGGACTCTGCACAGTACTACTTCTCCTGTCCTGTATGTCGGGTGTAATTCTCGGTATCTCTCCTTATTCTGTATGTATGGACTCTGCACAGTACTACTTCTCCTGTCCTGTATGTCGGGTGTAATTCTCGGTATCTGTCCTTATTCTGTATGTATGGACTCTGCACAGTACTACTTCTCCTGTCCTGTATGTCGGGTGTAATTCTCGGTATCTCTCCTTATTCTGTATGTATGGACTCTGCACAGTACTACTTCTCCTGTCCTGTATGTCGGGTGTAATTCTCGGTATCTCTCCTTATTCTGTATGTATGGACTCTGCACAGTACTACTTCTCCTGTCCTGTATGTCGGGTGTAATTCTCGGTATCTCCTCTTATTCTGTATGTATGGACTCTGCACAGTACTACTTCTCCTGTCCTGTATGTCGGGTGTAATTCTCGGTATCTGTCCTTATTCTGTATGTATGGACTCTGCACAGTACTACTTCTCCTGTCCTGTATGTCGGGTGTAATTCTCGGTATCTCTCCTTATTCTGTATGTATGGACTCTGCACAGTACTACTTCTCCTGTCCTGTATGTCGGGTGTAATTCTCGGTATCTCTCCTCCTATTCTGTATGTATGGACTCTGCACAGTACTACTTCTCCTGTCCTGTATGTCGGGTGTAATTCTCGGTATCTCTCCTTATTCTGTATGTATGGATATTTTTATTTATGAAAACAGACAAGATAAATATCAACACACAACAATCACTGAAATGTTCCGGTCAATATCTAGCAATTATAAACAAGCATCATAGGAGATAAAAAGTCCATAAAAAGTTCAATATTACAAGAAAAAACCCTCCCATAAGTCTGACCTCCTACAACACTTCACAATCTCCAGACATTCAATCCGTCGCAATTCCGATATCCTTTTTTTCCTTCCTCTTCCTTTTTTTCCATTCAAAGACTAGGGAGTTGTAGCTGCTATATTGATATTGATTTAGCTCAGATTTTACTTGATCACTTTTCCTCCCTGCCTCCAACCCGCCTGAATAAAGCCGCTCCAGCTCTTCCCGCAGCCTGAGATAATGACTAGATCTACTTTTCCCCAAACCTGCCACCACAGCAAAGAGGAGAAAGAATAGGACCCCCATCATCATAAGTCAGAATCGGAGTCACTCTGCCGACTACCAGTCTCCATATCAGATTCTACGTGTACAGGATCAGGGGGCGGACGCCTTTTAGTGGGCGGGTCATCCTCTTAACCCGTCGCATACTCCCTCTCCACTCTTTTTAATTCCTGCTCCAGTTCATGGGCCTCTAGAGAATAGGAATCAGCATCCGAATCTGATAACGCTTCATACCTATTGGTAGAAACTACCGTACCCACTTCTGGTGCCCCTTTCACTTTTTTAGCTGAGTTCTTCACTAATGTCCAGTCACTTTCGGGTCTACGGGTGGATCTATCTTTTTTATTCCTCCTCTTCTGACCAGTGGTCTTCACGGAGACAGGAACAGAAGAAGAGTGTGCGGCCGGCCGCTCCTGAGCCCGCTGAACACTGTCCGCACGTCCGGGGGTAGTCTCCTGAACCTCTGGGCCCACCTCCTCTCTAGTCACTGTAGCCCCGTTTATTAAGGCCTCCTCCTCCTCTAGTTGTTCTGCTGCAGCCAACAAATCATTGTCTGCAGATTCCTCACCCATATTATGGAAGGCCTCCGGGCAATCCCTGTGGAAGTGGCCGAGCCTTCCACAAAGATTGCACTTAACCGTCTCACAGGTAGAACTGACATGGCCGACCTCCCCACAAAGATTACACTTCAAGGCGCTGCAAACACTCGCCACATGGCCGGACTTGCCACATTTGAAACATAACCTGGGCTGACCTGCATAAAAACAAACGCCTCTTTCCCGTCCAATGAAAAAGGAGTTTGGCAGGTGATGGGTAACATTGTTAGATTGCCTCAACTTGACAAGAACCCTCCAACCCCCAGTCCAGATCCCATCACTGTCTTTAGTTTTTGTCAACTCAGAAATCATTTCACAATGTCTTCTAAGCCAAATGATAATGTCCTGGGGGGGCACAGACTCATTCCAGAAAATGATGTTAACGGTCGCTGTGTCAGGTCTGGAGATGGGAATAAGGATGAAATCCCTCCATCCCTCTTTGTCCCGCAACCCACTGAAGCTGGCCCAGAATTTGTCCAAGTCACACATGAGCTTAAAGCTGACGTCATAACCTTGTCTGTCAGGGAGATTGATGACTGCCAGTATGTTTGCAGGTGCAAACCCCATCTGCTGACACAGCAACTCCCTTACTACAAACCTTCTATCAGGGAGCTCCTCTCTGGAACCCCTATGCTTGAATCTGACCACATTCCTCCTCTTAAAAGCCTGACCAGTGTAATTATTACCGGTGGAAAATGAAGGGGCCCCGCGGCTCCAGGCATTCCGAGGAGGAACATGACCAGATGGACCAGCATTCCCTTGGGGAGCCAGTGGTGGATCCACCAAAGGGGGGAAGTCCTGAGGGTTGTTCTGAACTGACTCCTCCATCACTATATTCTCAGAGGTCTCTGACTGCTGACCCCAATCAGATATACCGGTACTAGTATCAATGCTGGCAGAATTATTCACTACATCATCACTGCACATCATGTCAATGCTAGCAGTATCATTACTTGTCACCCCAGTATTACTCCCACCCTGAACCCCAGTCCCCTCAGCATGGCTCCCATCGTAAGTACTAGTGGCAGCAGCACTGTTCTCACAGTCCATTTGCTGGGAGACCACTACGTCACTCATCTGCGTCTCCTGAACTATACATGTCTGCTGGGTTATACCGATGTTCCCGCCATCCTCCAGAGCTGGAAGTCCAGCAGGAGAACCTGCTCCAATCCCATGTTGCTCCTTACTGTCCTCTGGAGGATGCACAGACCTCCCCTCAGGAGACATGTTTGGTGGCTGCATACGCTGGACCGGTTCCCCAGAGTCTGACTCTGTAGAAGATTCAATCCCCACACTCAACGCTGCCTCAAATCGATCACGATTGCGGTATACCTCCCCAACCGGCCCCAGTTCTTCCAGGGTAGCGTCAATGTCCTTAGATACACCGGCCAGTTCAATGCCCAGGGAGTTTAGTTTACCGTCATATAATGTTTCTCTCCTGGGGTTGGCAGCTTTAAGTCTGTATACAGAGTCGATCTGCGTCTGGATCCTAGTCTTAGCTTTCCTCAGAGACTCTACTCGTTTTACCAGGGAAGGGATCCTATCAGCCAGGTGTAGCGCAGGTTCAGACTTTTTCTTCTTCTTCTTTGCAGCTGCAGGACGCTTGAAATCTTTATCCTCTTCCCCATTACTAGTACTGGCCTGGGGGTCTTTGCTGGGTGTGGATGGTTTCACTGGGTCAGATTGTGGATTATTACCACCTTCCCCTTTACTCTGCTGCTTGGAGCGCGATGACCGTCCCTGGCTGCTGCCGACCATCACACGCTGCTGCAAGTTCTCATTGATTGTTTTCTGTTCCAAGGAGGTTCTGGAATATTTACGGGGAGTACTGGGAGAAGCCAATGTCTCTGCTCCACTCTGAGCTGCACTGTGCTGGGCTTGATGTGGCTGCAATAGCTGACTGTCTTGGATCATACTTCCAGAGCCTGGACTGGACTGGGTGGCATTCTGGACAACATGTGCCCCACTCTGCGGGGTTTGCTTTGGCTGGCTGTGTTGAGCTGTACTTGCAGAGCCTGGACTGTGCTGGGTGGCATTAGCTTGCTGGACTACATGTACCCCACTCTGCGGGGTTTGCTTTGGCTGGCTGGGGTGGACTGTACTTCCAGAGCCTGGACTGTGCTGGGTGGCATTAGCTTGCTGGACTACATGTACCCCACTCTGCGGGGTTTGCTTTGGCTGGCTGGGGTGGACTGTACTTCCAGAGCCTGGACTGTGCTGGGTGGTATTAGCAGGCTGGACTACATGTGCCCCACTCTGCAGGGTTTGCTTTGGCTGGCTGGATTGGACTGTACTTCCAGAGCCTGGACTGTTCTGTACAATAACATGGCGCTGAACAGACTGGGCTGCACTGTGCTGGACTTGCTGGGCCTGCAATGGCTGGCTGGACTGAGAACCATTTTGTGGAATAACATCTCCAAACTTCTTCTTATCGATAACATTGGTACTTTTTACACAAACATTTCCACTTCTACTTACAGTCTCTGCAGCTGTCTTACGGCTCCCAGAGCTCCGTCCTCCATCTTCACCACCAACCACAACTTCACCTTGTGTAGGCCGGAAAGCCTGGGGCTCTCCTGAGAGAGATCCCCGCCCAGGGGAGCCCAACCCTGGGCCTGCACCAGACATCAGAGCAGCTCAGCAGCACACAGGCTTCAGCTGCTCCACAAGCAGCCACACCCTCTGCACAGTACTACTTCTCTTGTCCTGTATGTCGGGTGTAATTCTCGGTATCTCTCCTTATTCTGTATGTATGGACTCTGCACAGTACTACTTCTCTTGTCCTGTATGTCGGGTGTAATTCTCGGTATCTCCTCTTATTCTGTATGTATGGACTCTGCACAGTACTACTTCTCCTGTCCTGTATGTCGGGTGTAATTCTCGGTATCTCCTCTTATTCTGTATGTATGGACTCTGCACAGTACTACTTCTCTTGTCCTGTATGTCGGGTGTAATTCTCGGTATCTGTCCTTATTCTGTATGTATGGACTCTGCACAGTACTACTTCTCCTGTCCTGTATGTCGGGTGTAATTCTCGGTATCTGTCCTTATTCTGTATGTATGGACTCTGCACAGTACTACTTCTCTTGTCCTGTATGTCGGGTGTAATTCTCGGTATCTCTCCTTATTCTGTATGTATGGACTCTGCACAGTACTACTTCTCCTGTCCTGTATGTCAGGTGTAATTCTCGGTATCTCTCCTTATTCTGTATGTATGGACTCTGCACAGTACTACTTCTCCTGTCCTGTATGTCGGGTGTAATTCTCGGTATCTCCCCTTATTCTGTATGTATGGACTCTGCACAGTACTACTTCTCTTGTCCTGTATGTCGGGTGTAATTCTCGGTATCTCCTCTTATTCTGTATGTATGGACTCTGCACAGTACTACTTCTCTTGTCCTGTATGTCGGGTGTAATTCTCGGTATCTGTTCTTATTCTGTATGTATGGACTCTGCACAGTACTACTTCTCCTGTCCTGTATGTCGGGTGTAATTCTCGGTATCTCTCCTTATTCTGTATGTATGGACTCTGCACAGTACTACTTCTCCTGTCCTGTATGTCGGGTGTAATTCTCAGTATCTGTCCTTATTCTGTATGTATGGACTCTGCACAGTACTACTTCTCCTATCCTGTATGTCGGGTGTAATTCTCGGTATCTCTCCTTATTCTGTATGTATGGACTCTGCACAGTACTACTTCTCCTGTCCTGTATGTCGGGTGTAATTCTCGGTATCTCTCCTTATTCTGTATGTATGGACTCTGCACAGTACTACTTCTCTTGTCCTGTATGTCGGGTGTAATTCTCAGTATCTGTTCTTATTCTGTATGTATGGACTCTGCACAGTACTACTTCTCTTGTCCTGTATGTCGGGTGTAATTCTCGGTATCTGTCCTTATTCTGTATGTATGGACTCTGCACAGTACTACTTCTCTTGTCCTGTATGTCGGGTGTAATTCTCGGTATCTGTCCTTATTCTGTATGTATGGACTCTGCACAGTACTACTTCTCCTGTCCTGTATGTCGGGTGTAATTCTCGGTATCTGTCCTTATTCTGTATGTATGGACTCTGCACAGTACTACTTCTCTTGTCCTGTATGTCGGGTGTAATTCTCGGTATCTCTCCTTATTCTGTATGTATGGACTCTGCACAGTACTACTTCTCTTGTCCTGTATGTCGGGTGTAATTCTCGGTATCTCTCCTTATTCTGTATGTATGGACTCTGCACAGTACTACTTCTCCTGTCCTGTATGTCGGGTGTAATTCTCGGTATCTGTCCTTATTCTGTATGTATGGACTCTGCACAGTACTACTTCTCTTGTCCTGTATGTCGGGTGTAATTCTCGGTATCTGTCCTTATTCTGTATGTATGGACTCTGCACAGTACCACTTCTCCTGTCCTGTATGTCGGGTGTAATTCTCGGTATCTCTCCTTATTCTGTATGTATGGACTCTGCACAGTACTACTTCTCCTGTCCTGTATGTCGGGTGTAATTCTCGGTATCTCTCCTTATTCTGTATGTATGGACTCTGCACAGTACTACTTCTCCTGTCCTGTATGTCGGGTGTAATTCTCGGTATCTCTCCTTATTCTGTATGTATGGACTCTGCACAGTACTACTTCTGAATAATGGCCATGGGGGGGGAGGGGGGGCAGCTCGTGTCCTGAATGGAGGACCGGGTGTCGGGAATAAAGGATGGAGACCGGGGCGGCCACAAAGAGAGCAGTGTGTATAAATGGTCAGAAGCTGATTCATGTTCTGGATAAGAGAAGGAGGAGGGCGGTAAGGGAGGGGAGAAGTGGGGAGGGGGGGCGGTAATGGAGGGGAGGGGAGGAAGGGGGGGCGGTAATGGAGGGAGGGGGGGGGGTCTCTTGCTCAGCTGTTGTGGAGCTGGCGGTGTGATGGATGCAGAGAGGCACATGTGGAAGAGAACGTAATGTTCTGGTCGGGAAATAATCCACCAGAGCTTCAGATTGATGTAATTGGGCCAGACGGTGAGAGGGGAGAAACGGAGAGATGAAAGAAAAAAAAAAAAAATCTCAAATATTAATATTGTAGTCTGAGCCGCCGCACTGCCCCGGTGCCGGTCTCTCTGGGGTACGGCGATACGCCCGCCAATCAACACTCTACTGATCTGCTAACCCTTTCACGTCTACAAGGTTTCCTCATTCGCACTAGCAGCTCAAAGGTGGTAAAACTCAGCTGTTGAGCTGTGCTTTTACTGCCCCATAGCATCTGGGAGGGGGGGGGGGGATTACACATGCCACAGGTGCAATGCTTTGCCACGGCAGGAATTATACCCCCTGCTGCTTTTGGCGACCGATACCACCCAACGAACACGGCCCATTCAAGTGAATGGTGCCGCCCTGCAACCGTATTCCGTGCACGAGGTTGCGGCACACTAGGCGAGTAAGATGTTCTATATTCAGATCGGAGACCACCATGTGGGGGCTCGTCCGGGATCCACGTGACCCAAGCCCCATAATCAGGTCTATGCACTATGGATGCATCTTGGTCTCTACTTACTTATCTTCAGTTGTATGACTGGTATCTCCACCAAAATAATACTAAGTAATTGTAAGAAAGATGTTCTATAACCAGATCGGAGACCACCATGTGGGGGCTCGTCCGGGATCCACTTGGGTTGTAAAATACGTGACCCCAAGCCCTATTCACTGTGGATACATTCTAGTCTCTACTTTTACGTATCTTCAGTTGTAAAAAAATTCAGACAGCTGCAGACACACTTGAAGCTTGGTAATACATTAATCCGCTATCTGTATGTATGTTTGATCGTTTTTGTAGTACTGTCAAACATGAGCAGGGCCGGCCCTACCATGGGTCCCAGTGGGTCCATTGGACCCAGGCAGCACTTTAAGAGGGGCAGCATATTGAACCACAACCACCTCTACTGCTCTTCTATTTACCCAGCAAATTGATGACCAAGAATTTTTTTCCAGCAGTTTTGTGTGTCATGATGACAAATGCCCGCTCCGGCTAACCCTATACTACCCCGGACTGACCTCACACTGCCCCGGACTGACCTCACACTGCCCCGGACTGACCTCACACTGCCCCGGACTGACCTCACACTGCCCCGGACTGACCTCACACTGCCCCGGACTGTCCTCATACTGCCCCGGACTGTCCTCATACTGCCCCGGACTGTCCTCATACTGCCCCGGACTGTCCTCATACTGCCCCGGACTGTCCTCATACTGCCCCGGACTGACCTCATACTGCCCCGGACTGACCTCATACTGCCCCGGACTGACCTCATACTGCCCCGGACTGACCTCATACTGCCCCGGACTGACCTCATACTGCCCCGGACTGATCGTATACTACTTAGCCCGCCCCTTGGAATTCAACATAATAGTATGTCATATACAGTGAAACCTTGGATTACGAGCTTAATACCTTCCAGGAGAATTCTCATAATCCAAACCACTCGCAAATCAAAGCGAGTTTCCCCATAGAAGTCATTGGAAACGAAAATATTTTTTTCTGCATTGACTTCAATTGCATGCAATACCGCATGTGGCCAGAGGTGGGGGAAGAGGCGCCGTAAAGCCTCAGAAACACTCGGAAAGGCCCGAGGACAGCTCGGCTGACCTTGGAAACACCTGGGAACCGAGTATTTTTTTTTTTAAAGTTGCTCTTCTTTCAAAATGCTTGTTAACTGCATTATTCGTGACTCGAGGTTCCACTGTAATTTTGCATATAGACAAGGTGTTGTTGCATGTAAAATTGACTGCCTAATGAATTAAATTCTAGTTTTAATTATCGTGATTTAAAAAAATTGATGTGGGGGCCTTTTGGTGGGCATGTTTTTTTTTTTTTTTCGGGGGGGGGGGGGGGGTTGCAGCATTTCATTCTTGGACCCAGGTAGCACATGTCTTGGGCCATCCATGGAGCTTTTCGCAATACAAGAACTGTATTTTGAAAAATCCTAACTCGGTTTGCCGCGCCTAACGAGTAGGATTCAGGCCAAAGCGTTGTGCAGTACTGCGTTTAGCCTGAGGTAGGGCGGGGGCACCGGAGCCGATCGGCCCTGTTCGGAAAGACTTGGAGGTACTACATTCCCGAGCCTTTCTGAGGCGTCCCGCGATCGGTCACAGGAGCTGAATAAACACACCTTCCCCCGTTCTGTGTGGCAGTGACACAGATCTAGGGAAGGGCGATCAGTGACGTCACACCTACATTCACACCCCCCTACAGTAATAATCACTACCTTAGGGCACACTAAAACACATTAGTGCCCCCTAGTGGTTAACCCCTTCACTGCCATTTTCACAGTAATCGGTGCATTTTTTTTTTAGCACTTTTCGCTGTGAAAATGACAATGGTCCTAAAAATGTGTCAAAAGTGTCCGATGCGCCGCACTGTCTTTATCATTTTTGTATTTTTGGGAATTTTTATGAATTTATTCTTAGTGCTGGCTAGCAATCTTTGTTTATTTTTTTCCAGCGCTGAATAGTTCTCCATTTAAAACTGTCTGATGTGTCCGCCGTAATATCGCAGTCACGAAAAAAAAAAAAATCACTGCCATTACTAGTAAAAAATAAAAAATAAATGTATTATTAATAAAAATGCCATAAAACTATCCCCTATTTTGTAGACGCTATACATTTTGCGCAAACCAAATCGATAAACACTTATTGCGATTTTTTTTTTACCAAAAATAGGTAGAAGAATACGTATCGGCCTAAACTGAGAAAAAAAAAAAAAAAGGGCCAGATTCAGGAAGCATTTACGCCGTCGTATCTCCAGATAGGCCGCCGTAATTTCAAATGTGCGCCGTCGCATCTTTGCGCCGATTCACAAAGCGAGATACGCCGAAAAAGATGGATTCAGCCGTCCAATGTGACTTGCCTATGCCGGCATATCGTGGGGGCATAGTTACGCTGGACGCATTCGGCGTTCCCATTATAAATACGCGAATGAGTAAGATACTGGGAAATGCCGCAAACTAGAAAGTGAATGAGAGAACAAAAACTAGAACGCCGGAGGTGATATAGATGAAGGAATTTACTTGTTTGTTAACAGAATCATTACGTTCGATTCACGAACGTAGATGCACCCGGCCGCTTCATATACGCGCTTTGCATAAGGCTTACGTCCGGCGTAAAGTTACCCCTGCTATATGAGGCGCAGCTAATGCCAAGATATGGGCCAGGGAACGACGCCGTCAAATTTTACGCCGTTTACGTAGTACGTAAATAGAGCTGGGCGTAGGTTACGTTCACACGTCGTAGGCATTGCGCGCCGACGTCTCTTAGGCATTCTATCCGACGTGATTCTGAGCATGCGCACTGGGATACGTCCACGGACGGCGCATGTGCCTTTCGTTCGGCCCATCATTTGCATGGGGTCACGGTTCATTGTAATAAAATACACCCACTGCCTAGCTACTTTGAATTACGCGGGCTTACGCTGGCCCATTTACGCTACGCCGTCGTAACTTAGGGAACAAGTGCTTTGTGAATACAGCACTTGCCTCTCTAACTTGTGGCGCCGTAGCGTAAAGATACGCTGCGCCCGCACAAAGATACGCCGGGTACGTGAATCTGGCCCAACGTTTTTTTATGTCTTTTTTTTGGGATATTTATTATAGCTCTATTTTTGTTTATAGCGCAAAAAATACCGCAGAGGTGATCAAAGACCACCAAAAGAAAGCTCTATTTGTGGGGAAAAAAGGACGTCAATTTTGTTTAGGAGCCGCGTCGCACGACCGCGCAATTGTCAAGTTAAAGCGACGCAGTGCCGAATCGCAAAAAGGGGCCAGATCCTTAAGCCCCGGACCGTTATGCAGGTTAAGTGGTTAAACGGTAGACGCTCGATCATTTGACCATCAAAGTCGACACTGTTTTCACAGGTTCCCCCCCCAGGAACGAGATGGTCAAAGCTGTTTTTTTGGAGGCCAAAGGGCCTGGACCACCCACAGGGGTCATTCCTGAGATACCAGCACCCTTCTGCTGAGGTTGTAGCACCTGTTCTCACCCACTCTCATCTAAGAACACCCCAATCTACTCAACCACGAGCAAACAAAGCCAAGATCTAATCACCCACAAGGAGGTACTTACATGCAACTTCTTCCTGAGATCTGTGACCATCATTTACCGGGAAGAACTTCCGAAACGGGATTATCTGAAAGAAAAGAGAGGGAAGCGGGGAATCAGTCGTGCTCGGCGTCTCAAAGGACCTTCAGAAGAAAAATGGAAGCATGGTGAGATGTGCTCTAATTCCCGTGAAGGAGGCCAGTGAAGACGCTCCCTGTGTTCTGGGGGCTGTGAAATAAACTTAAAGCCGATGTGGTTTCACGTCATTAGACATGGGCCATGAGCCATTAGCGCACTCACACCAGAGTCAACATGAGGACAAATGGTATGAACAGAGCTCTCGGGGGCCCGTAGTCCATCGCAAGCGCCGGAGCTGAATGTAAAGCCTCGGCTCCAGTCAAAAACGATCATTTTGCTATTCAGGACCAGGCTACTTTTTGCGATTCAGCGCCGCTTTAACCACTTCCCACCCAGTCAATTGACGTCCGGGAAGTGGTTCTGAAATCCTGACTGGACGTCTATTGACGTCCTGCAGGATTGCATGCCAGGGCGCGCAGCGTGGTGATCGGTGATGCGGGGTGTCAGGCTGACACCCTGCATTTCCGATCTCGGTAAAGAGCCTCTGGCGGAAGCTCGTTACCACATGATCAGCCGTGTCCAATCACGATTGATCACGATGTAAACAGGAAGAGCCGTTGATCGGCTCTTCCTCACTCGGGTCTGACAGACGCGAGTAGAGGAGGGCCGATCGGGGTCTCTCCTGACAGGGGGGGTTCGCGGTGATTGTTTATCAGCACAGCCCCCCCTCGGATGCCAACACTGGACCACCAGGGAGTGCCCCCCGGTGCTCAATAGAGCAAAATAAGAAAAAAAAAAGGCAATAAAAAAAAAAAAATTGAACACACAATTGATGCCCATAAGTATGTATATGGGGACACCGTAATAGGGAAACCTAAGGTAAGAGGACACTCAAATAGGGGAACCTGTTGCATTAGGACACCGTGATGGGGACACCTATTGGATTGGGGCACCTGACGTAAAGAGACAATGTTATGGGCAAACCAGATGTAAGATAAGGCTGTGATGGGGGACACCTGTTGTATATGGGCAATGTGATGGGGACACCAGATGTAAGGAGAGGCTGTGATGGGGGACACCTGATGTATTTTGGGACAACGTAATAGGGGAACCTAAAGTAAGGGGACATTCTAATAGGGGAACCTGTTGTATTAGGACACCTTGATGGGGACACCTGACGTAAAGAGACACTGATGAGGACACCACATGTAAGGGGAGGCTGTGATGGGGGACACCTGATGTATATGGGCAATGTGATGGGGACACATGATGTATTTGGGGACACTAATAGTGGACCCTGAGATAAGGAAACACTCTTATAGGGGAAACTGTTGTATTAGGACACCTGAGGGATTGGGACAGCCGACGTAAAATAAACACTGTGATGGGGACTTCACATGTAAGGGGAGGGTGTGATGGGGACACCTGATGTATATGGGCACCCAACATAAGAGACAATGTAATGGGGACACCAGATGTATTTGGAGACAACGTAATAGTGGAACCTGAGGTAAGGAGACATTCTAATAGGGGAAACTGCTGTATTAGGACACCTTGATGGGGACACCTGATGAATTGGGACACCTGACGTAAAGAGACACTGTGATGGGGACACCAGATGTAAGGAGAGGCTGTGATGGGGACACCAGATGTAAGGAGAGGCTGTGATGGGGACACCAGATGCAATGAGAGGGTGTGATGGGGACACCAGATGTATATGGGCACTGTGATGGGGACACCTGATGGATGGGGACACCATTCTAGCGGAACCTGAGGTAAGGGGACACTATTAGGATAACCTGATGTATTAGAACACTGTGACGGGGACACCTGATGTAAGGGGAGACCGAGATGGGGACACCTGATAAGGGGAGACCGAGATGGGGACACCTGATATAAGGGGAGACCGAGATGGGGACACCAGATGTAATGGGAGGCTGTGATGGGGACACCAGATGTATATGGGCACTGTGATGGGGACACCTGATGAATGGGGACACCATTCTAGAGGACCTGAGGTAAGGGGACACTATTAGGATAACCTGATGTATTAGAACACTGTGACGGGGACACCTGATGTAAGGGGAGACCGAGATGGGGACACCTGATAAGGGGAGACCGAGATGGGGACACCTGATATAAGGGGAGACCGAGATGGGGACACCAGATGTAACGGAAGGCTGTGATGGGGACACCAGATGTATATGGGCACTGTGATGGGGACACCTGATGAATGGGGACACCATTCTAGAGGACCTGAGGTAAGGGGACACTATTAGGGGACACCTGATATAAGGGGAGGCCGAGATGGGGACACCTGATGTAAATGGGCACTGTGATTGGGACATCAGATGTAATGGGAGGCTGTGATGGGGACACCTGATGTATATGGGCACCCGACATAAGAGACAATGTGATGGGGACACCAGATGTATATGGGCACTGTGATGGGGACACCTGATGGATGGGGACACCATTCTAGGGGAACCTGAGGTAAGGGGACACTATTAGGGGACACCAGATGTAAGGGGAGGCCGAGATGGGAGACACCTGATGTAAATGGGCACTGTGATGGGGACACCAGATGGGTGGGGACACCCGATGCAGGCTGGTACGGGGCTGCAGTGCACTATTTTGCCCAGGGGTCCATGATGCTATTAAGATGCCACTGTAGCAGTCAATGACGTCTAACTAAGACAAATGTCAAACTGAGTAGCCTCTGATTTTACAATAGCTGTGTTTTTTATGAGAACCTTAGCAGTCCAGGACCCAATTTTATTATTGCCTGGCTCTTTGAAACCAGCCTGTACTGGTGCTACGTATTACAACCCGACAGTACAAAGTACCTGCATAATATACCTTTCCTGGATGACCCAAACCCAGCACAGCTCTGCTACGCCGCTTCCCCTACTTCACATTGCTCAAAGAAAGCCAATCTAGCCAATAGGAAGGCTCGCAGTGAGGAATGAAGTTAGGGCATGATAGAACTTCAGAATTACATATACAGGTAGTCTAAATTAAAGAACAGCAGTTTTCCTTGGCACAGTAAATGACAGTACAGGTCGTCCTAGAACTAGAACACGGCAAAATGTTCTTGGCTGTGGGACTCTACGGACCAAAGTTTGGGAAGGATGGATGCATGGTACAGATCACCAGAAAACCCGACAGACATAAGATTAATAATGGTCTGTATGTCACTCTGCCTTATCAGCTACAGATAATACCGGCTACCCTCCATCTCCCATCTCCTTTAGCAATTACACATGGTGGCTTCCATCCAGGGTCTCAATGACATACGGCTACATAGGCAGTTTATATTCCCTCGCTACATAAATGGTAAGCCTGACACACAAAACAGTGGCGTTACTCATCTTGGCCAAACGCAAAGCAGATGGTTCCCTATGACTCAAGCCCATGTTTTACATGCGTTGACGCTGCCAGTAAAAAGAGCATTTTTCGAGCAAAGCTAAACATCTTCACAACACCGGCTTGAGCAGATAAGAGATAATGGGACTGGGGGGGGGGGGGTTCTTTCTTGTAGCACAAAAAAATACAAGGCTTTAGGTGGCCTTCTTACAAAAAAATTCAAAAACTTTGAATTGTCACAACAGGAGCAGAGGGGAAATATTACAGGGGGGGCACTTATTCCAGTGACAAATATCTTATCGGAAATTCCGACAAGAAGAGTCCGATGTGAGCTTTTGTTCCGAAATTTTCGACCATGTGTAGGCTCCATCGGACTTTGGCCGTCAAAATTTCCGCCAACAAAAGATTGAGAGCAGGTTCTCTATTTTTCCGACAGAAAAAATTCCAATTGGAAATTCCGACTGTCTGTAGCAATTCGGATGCGCTAAATTCCGACGCATGCTCGGAAGCATTAAACTTCATTTTCTCGGCTCGTCGTAGTGTTGTACGTCACTGCGCTCTTGACGGCTGGAATTTTGTGTGACCGTGTGTATGCAACACAAGTTTGAGCCAACATTGGTCACCGGAAATCTCTATGCTCTTCATTCGGCAGCGGCCGATTCGTTCTCCGGGCTTCCGATGGCACGGGAGACCCCGGAGAAGCACCGGATGGCGGCGGGAGGGGGAGATGTCCCCTCCCGCCGCTTGAAAGAACGATCAAGCGGCGAAACCCAGGAGTGACGTCATAACACACCCGGGCCTCCGACGGCCATAGAGATGACCTGTGACCATATGGTCAGCGGAAATCTCTATGCTCTTCATTCGGTGGTGGCCGATTCGTTCCGTGGGCCTCCGATGGCACGAGAGAGCCCAGAGAAGCGGGTGGGGGGGGAATGTCCCCTCCCTCCGCCTGTAAGAACGATCAATCGGCAGAACCGCCGCTATGATCATTCTTATGGTACGCAGAATCGCCGCCTGAAAAAAAAAACAGCTGCACCCATCATTGAGATATCCCCCACTGAAGTCCAGGACATCATATGACGTCCTACGGTACGGAAGTGGCTAACGAGTGGAAGACTATAGGGTTACAAAGACTGAACAATAGTAGGCCTTTACTGCCTGGCTCCTGGGATCTCCCGAGGCTCTGGCCTACCACAAGACATCCATGCGAACACGGGCAGTAAAAGCAGCACAACTCCGCTTTTCTTTTCTGTGGCGGAGGTTAAACCCACTCTGTTCTTTCTCCCCAGTGCGCTCTCTCAGTTCTCCTCCTCGCGGCTCACTCCTCCCGAATTCCCTTTCATGGCTGCACCCATGGGCTTCCAGATCCTGTCTGCCCAATCAAGTGAAAAGTAAAATCCGATACAGCCTGTTAAGTGAATTGAATTATTAAACAATGGATGGGGCTCGGCTCTGCTGCCTGACAGAGCAATGTTCTTCTTTTCCGACTGAAAGCTTTTCCTCTTTTTCGTTATGTAATATTGCTGTGAGCTCGGGCGATGATCGATGGGAATGAGTGCCCCGCGGTGCGGCATGCTTACCCAAACACACTTTCCGCGGGACCCGGAGCTGTTTAACAAGTCAAGGGGCAGAAGCTGGTGCTGGGCAACAAATGGAGGTAATCCTCCAAAGAATTTGCATGTTGTGCTTTAGTCTCTGTTTTTTCTACTTACTAACCTTTACAAAATACGGCAGCTAAAAAAAAATCCCCCCAAAAAACATTGGGCCAGAATCAGAGAGCCATAACTCCTGTGTAACTGGTGTTAGACTGGAGTAATTTCAAATTACGCGCGTTTTTTAGCTAGTCGAAAACCTCAAACCTCAATAGACGGCTGCGGGCTTCAATTCGACTGGATTACGTGTTCGTACGCCTTCGGATCTACGCTGCAATAAAATTGCGGCCACTGGGTGGAGTTCCCGTCGTTTTCCGCGTCGGGGTATGCAAATGAGCTTTTGCCGGCGATCCCCGAAATTACGATCTTCAATCGCAATCTCTTACGGCACCTTTAGTAATTTTTTTTTGCGTAACACTATACCAGCTTTTTGCTGCTCTAATATTAGACAGCCCATGTTAAGTATGGCCGTCGTTCCCGCGTCGAATTTGTACGTTTTCCGACGTCTTTTATTATTTTTTACGAAGTCATCCGGGAATAGGAATGTTCGTAAACGACGCTACTCAAACAACGAATGACGTAACGACGTGATTTCACACAATGCACGGCGGGAAATTTCTGAACGGAGCATGCGCAGTTCGATCGCCGGGGGGACGCGCTTAATTTAAATGCTTCACGCCCCCTAATCGCGCATTTCGATTACGCGGCGAGAAATAGACTACGCCGCCATAGCGTACGGGTAAAAATCTACCAGAATTCGGTGTAGAGCCTGGTAAAATACGGCAGCGTAGAGTATTTCGATTATGCAGCGCAATATTAAGTGTATCTGAATCTGGCCCATTAGGTGCACATATAATTTACCATTTTTTTTTATAAATAAATGAAAAAAAAAATATATATATTATATATTATATATATATATATATATATATATATATATATATATATATATATATATATATATATATATATATATATATATATATATATATATACACACACACACACACACACACACACACACACATACACATATATATATATATACATATACATACATATACACACACACATATGAGCTTGTAGGACATTCTATTCCAAAACATGGACAGTCGAACAGTTGGCAACTCACCGACGCAAGCCCGTCCAGGTACAAAACACTCCACTCCCAATTCCTCCTGCCCAGCACCATGGTGACTTATGCCGCGTACACACAACCGTCGGAAAAGCCTTGGATGTTTTTTATGACTGAATTCCTCTCAAGCTTGGCTTGCATACACACGGTCATACAAAAGTCCTCTGAACTTTCGTCCTTCAAGAAGACGGTGACGTACAACACTACAACGAGCCCAAAAAAAGTTCAATGCTTCCGAGCATGTGTCGAATTGTTTCCGAGCTTGCGTCGGAATTGCTACAGACGACCGGATTTTCCGTCTTAAAATTTGAGAACCAGCTCTCAATCTTTTTCTGGCGGAAAGCATACACACGGTCGGAATTTCCGTTGAAAGTTCACATCAGACTTTTGCTGGTGCAATTTCCGATCGTGTGTACAGGGCATTAGGGGTAGGTAATTCCACCCACATAATATGGCATTTCTGTTCTCACTATGGATTAGTTTACACATTGCTCAACATAATGTCCCATCCCACAACCATACATTTCTGCAGCAAAAAGTGGTCAGGACCATCATAGCGCTATAAGGTTGTTGGGTTGAACATCACATTCCAAACCATGGCAATATTATGGTAGACCCTCTTCCCTTCCTTTGTGGCAATAACAGGCCTTCATTCTTTTGGGAAGGCTTTTGATGTGTGTTTGTTGGAATTCAAAGCCAAAAGTGGACACCTGACCATGATCCCAATATGAGCTTGTTGTGTTGGAAATCACATTCCAACCACATGGGGAATATTACGGAAGCTCCCCTTCTGGGAAGGCTTTCCAAACAATTTGGTGGCTATTGGAATTCATAGCCAAAAGTGGACACCTGACCAAGATCCCAATGTAAGCTTGTTGTGTTGGAAATCACATTCCAAACCCATGGGCAATATTATGAAAGCTCCTCTTCTGGGAAGGCTTTCAAAACAATTTGGTGGCTGTGGGAATTTATAGCCAAAAACGTGGACACCTGACCATGGCTCCAATATAAGCTTGTTGGGTTGGACATCACATTCCAAATCCATTGGCAATAACTCCCATTCCCTCTCTTTGCGGCGACAAAAGCATCCATTCTTCTGGGAAGGCTTTCTAAATAATTTGGTGTGTTTGTTGGAACTTATAGCCAAACATGGACACTTGACCACGGCTCCAATATACAGGGAGTGCAGAATTATTAGGCAAATGAGTATTTTGACCACATCATCCTCTTTATGCATGTTGTCTTACTCCAAGCTGTATTGGCTCGAAAGCCTACTACCAATTAAGCATATTAGGTAATGTACAACTCTGTAATGAGAAGGGGTGTGGTCTAATGACATCAACACCCTATATCAGGTGTGCATAATTATTAGGCAACTTCCTTTCCTTTGGCAAAATGGGTCAAAAGAAGGACTTGACAGGCTCAGAAAAGTCAAAAATAGTGAGATATCTTGCAGAGGGATGCAGCACTCTTAAAATTGCAAAGCTTCTGAAGCGTGATCATCGAACAATCAAGCGTTTCATTCAAAATAGTCAACAGGGTCGCAAGAAGCGTGTGGAAAAACCAAGGCGCAAAATAACTGCCCATGAACTGAGAAAAGTCAAGCGTGCAGCTGCCAAGATGCCACTTGCCACCAGTTTGGCCATATTTCAGAGCTGCAACATCACTGGAGTGCCCAAAAGCACAAGGTGTGCAATACTCAGAGACATGGCCAAGGTAAGAAAGGCTGAAAGACGACCACCACTGAACAAGACACACAAGCTGAAACGTCAAGACTGGGCCAAGAAATATCTCAAGACTGATTTTTCTAAGGTTTTATGGACTGATGAAATGAGAGTGAGTCTTGATTGGCCAGATGGATGGGCCCGTGGCTGGATTGGTAAAGGGCAGAGAGCTCCAGTCCGACTCAGACGCCAGCAAGGTGGAGGTGGAGTACTGGTTTGGGTTGGTATAATCAAAGATGAGCTTGTGGGGCCTTTTCGGGTTGAGGATGGAGTCAAGCTCAACTCCCAGTCCTACTGCCAGTTTCTGGAAGACACCTTCTTCAAGCAGTGGTACAGGAAGAAGTCTGCATCCTTCAAGAAAAACATGATTTTCATGCAGGACAATGCTCCATCACACGCGTCCAAGTACTCCACAGCGTGGCTGGCAAGAAAGGGTATAAAAGAAGAAAAACTAATGACATGGCCTCCTTGTTCACCTGATCTGAACCCCATTGAGAACCTGTGGTCCATCATCAAATGTGAGATTTACAAGGAGGGAAAACAGTACACCTCTCTGAACAGTGTCTGGGAGGCTGTGGTTGCTGCTGCACGCAATGTTGATGGTGAACAGATCAAAACACTGACAGAATCCATGGATGGCAGGCTGCATGAGTGTCCTTGCAAAGAAAGGTGGCTATATTGGTCACTGATTTGTTTTTGTTTTGTTTTTGAATGTCAGAAATTTAAATTTATGAATGTTGAGATGTTATATTGGTTTCACTGGTAAAAATAAATAATTGAAATGGGTATATATTTGTTTTTTGTTAAGTTGCCTAATAATTATGCACAGTAATAGTCACCTGCACACACAGATATCCCCCTAAAATAGCTAAAACTAAAAACAAACTAAAAACTACTTCCAAAAATATTCAGCTTTGATATTAATGAGTTTTTTGGGTTCATTGAGAACATGGTTGTTGTTCAATAATAAAATGAATCCTCAAAAATACAACTTGCCTAATAATTCTGCACTCCCTGTAAGCTTGTTGGGTAGGACATTACATTCCAAACCCATTGGCAACAGCTCCCATTCTCTCCCTTTGTGGCGATAACAGCCTACATTCTTCTGGGAAGGCCTTCCAAAAATTTTGGCTCTAGTCTGTTGGAATTTATAGCCAAAACGTGGACATCTGACCATGGCCCCAATATAAGATTGTTGTGTTGGACATCACATTCCAAACTCATTGGCAATAACTCCCATTCCCTCCCTTTGTGGCTATAACAGCCTACATTTTTCTTGGAAGGCTTTCCCGAAAAATTGGTGCGTGTCTGTTGGAATTTATAGCCAAAATGTGGACACCTGACCATGGCTCCAATATAAGCTTGTTGGGTTGGCGATGGCCAACCCAACAAGCTTATATTGGAGCCATGGTCAGGTGTCCACATTTTGGCTATAGCTCCCATTCCCCCCCTGTGTGGCCTACATTGTTCTTGGAAGGCTTTCTAAAAATAAATTGATGAGTGTCTGTGAAAATTGCCCTTTTAGCCAGAAAAACATTTGTAAGGCACTGATACTGGACAAGAAGATGTGGCCCATTACCAACATTCCAACTCATGCTAAAAGGTGTTCAACGGGGTTGAGGTCAGGTATCTGTGTAGACCACTGGAGTTCCTCAACACCAAACTGGTCAATAGGGGTGACGTCAGGGCTCTGTAAAGGCCATTTGAGTTCCTCCCCACCAATTTCAATTGATCTATTGAGGCTGGCTTTGTGCATGGAGCACAGTCATGCAAGAACGGTGAAGGGCCTTTACCAAACTGTTGCCTTAAAGTTGGGACTTCAAACTGTTGCCACAAGGTTGGAAGCACACAAATGTCTAAAATGTCTTAATATTGTAGAATGAACTTGGCGACTAGACACTGTACATTCACATGGGTTTGGCAAGACAGTACTCAAGCTCCAAGTTGGGACTTACCCGTTTCTTCGCTTCCAGTGCCCATATGGTGGAGGAACCAAGGGAAGGAGAGAATGAGAAACTGGGGAAGGGCAGCAACTAAGTGAACCTGTTATTTTGCCCTTCAAGGCAAGATGTCCAAGGTCAAAGTTCCTCATCTCCGCATAAATAAGCCTCAGCACACAAACATCTCTAGACCAGACCATTGCACAGCAGTCACATGTGCAGGCGGTTTTTGGAGGGGAGGTAAGGGAATTAATCGCCATACTTTGGATGTACATCACCTGTGCGCTGACAAAGCAGCATGAGGCAGGTCACAGTGTCTGCAACCACCAGTGCAGGAAGCTGGTATGCAAATACCGGCACAGTAGTAACACAGGGCACAATGAAACTGAGCCCAGCACAGACACAACAGCCAACGATGAAGCGACAAGATAAAAATAGTGACAAGAACACGCAACCAATATAAAAAGGAGGATGTTTCAGAGGAACAGTTTTATGTTCGGGAACCCCGATTTTAGGCCCAAGAGATTTTTTATCATTGCTCAACAGAATAGAATTAACCCCTTGGTGACAGACAAAGGATTTCTAGAGCACCAAAATTAATGAGAAACAAATACGGCGACTATCAACAAGAGATTCAAGCATATCTGAAGCCACATTTCTTTATTGATTGGTGAGGGTTTGGAGGTTTTTTTTTTTTTCCTGGTGTCCTCACTAGAGAGATGGACCCGGTTTGTTCCTCTCCAAGGAACGGAGCCAAAATCCAAAATTACGTCGAAACAGGTGAAGGGGACAAATCTTCAAATGGGTAGATATTTGCCAGCACACCAAGGATCGGCACAGAGTGGCGTCCAAACGGGTATTTTATTGCATGATCGCAACACAAGAAAAGTGCAACGTTTCAGAGTCACGCAGGACCCCTTGGCCAGGCATGCGACACATTACAATTTTGGATCGAATTGTGGGAGTTAGAACCTCCTATGAACTTTTTTTGGCTAACTCCCACCATTCTATCCAAAATTGTAATAAAAAAACCTTTGGCCGGAATTCCACTTAAAGCCAAAAGCTTCCTCAGGGGTAGGTACTAATGTGGTTGGTTCACTGTATACTTCCTGTTTTGTCTCTTGGGGACACAGACAGCCCAAAAAAAATCTTTATAGAAGGTTCTAACTCCCACCATTCTATCCAAAGTTGTAATAAAAAAAACTTTGGCTTAGATTCCACTTAAAGCCAAAAGCTTCATCAGGGGAAGGCACACTGTACACCTCCTGTTTTGTCTCTTGGGGACAGACAGAACCTCCTATGAAGTTTTTTTTTGTCTTTCTGTGTATTCAAGAGACAAAACAGGAAGTGTACAGTGAACTAACCACATTAGTACCTGCCCCTGAGGAAGCTTTTTGGATTTAAGTGGAATTCCAGCCAAAGTGTTTTTTATTGCAATTTTGAATGGAATGGTGGGAGTTAGCCCAAAAAAAAAACCTTCATAGGAGGTCCTCCCACCATTCTATCCAAAATTGTAATAAAAAAAAAAAAATTGTCTGGAATTCCACTTAAAGCCAAAAAGTTCCTCAGGGGAAGGTACCAATGCGGTTGGTTCACTGTACACTTCCTATTTTGTCTCTTGGGGACACAGAAAAAGAAAAAAAAAACCTTCATAGGAACCTCTACCTCCCACCATTCTAGCCTAAATTGTAATAAAAACCTTTGGCAGGAATTCCACTTAAAGCCAAAAGCTTCCTATGGGGGCAGGTACTAATGATGTTTGTTCACGATACACTTCCTGGTTTGTCTCTTGGGGACACAGAATAAGAAAAAAAAACCTTCATAGAGGTTCTAACTCCCACCATTCTATCCAAAACTGTAATAAAAAACCTTTTGGCTGGAATTACACTTAAAGCCAAAAGCTTCCTCAGTGGTTGGTTCACTGTACACTTCCTGTTTTATCTCTTGGGGACACATACAGAACTTCCTATGAAGTTTTTTTTTTGGCTGTCTGTGTCCCCAAAAGACAAAACGGGATGTGTACAGTGAACCAACTACATTAGTACCTGCCCCTGAGGAAGCTTTTTGGCTTTAAGTGGAATTCCAGCCAAAGGTTTTTTATTACAATTTTGAAACGAATGGTGGGAGTTAAAACCTCCTATGAAGTTTTGTTTTGGCTAACTCCCACTATTCTTTTCAAAATTATAATAACAAATAAACATTGGCTGGAATTCCACTCAAAGCCAAAAAGCTTCCTCAGGGGAATGTACTAGTGTGGTTGGCTCACTGTACACTTCCTATTCTGTCTCTTGGGGACACAGAAAAATAAAAAAAACCTTCATAGGAGGTTCTACCTCCCACCATTCTAGCCAAAATTGTAATACATTTTTTTTGGGCTGGAATTCAACTTTAAGCCAATAGCTTCCTCAGGGGCAGGTACTAATGTTGTTGGTTCACTGTACACTTCCTGTTTTGTCTCTTGGGGACACAGACAGCCAAAAAAACCTTCATAGAGGTTATAACTCCCATCATTCTATCTGAAAATTGTAATAAAAAAACCTTTGGCTGGAATTATACTTAAAGCCAAAAGCTTCCTCAGGGGCAGGTACCAATGTGGTTGGTTCACTGTACTTCATAAGTTTCTGTTGAAAAAGGGCCAGCGCTAGACAAAATCAGAACAAAACAGCAGCTACGCACGTTTCTTAGGATAAAATGGATGTGCTTGTTAAGTTAGCTACCGCCTATTATCAGCCCTAATCAGTTTCTCTGGCACTGTACAGCGGCGTGCTTCAGCGGTATTATCATCTGCCGATGTCGGGAGCGCTGGCTGTGTCACACAGGTGGAAAGTGACACCGTGCAGCTTGGAGGATCAGGTTAAACAAGCCTCGGATGCGGATATAAAAACTGTCTTCTCAGCTAGATTTGATTTCCGCACCTCTAATGGCTCCTGAGCCGTTCTCGTTTCCAATTTTTTTTTTTCAATAACCGTGTGAGGATCACAGCTTGCTTTTCAAGTAATGGCACCTGGAAAACGTCGCCCTTTCACCAAGGTTATTAAACGCGCGCAGTCCACCCCTTTCCTTCGGGGCTTGAGCCGCTTCTAAGCCCCGTTCATCCCTTCGGGACGCAAGAAAAGTGCTTTTTAGAGCTGAATCACTTTGACCCCTTGGAACTTTGGCTTTCTTTTGTGAAAAATAGGACACAAAGGAAATAAAAAAAAAAATAAAAAAAAGGAAGCAAAGCAGGAAGGTAAAAAAAAAAAAAAAAAAAGAAGAATTAAGATGGAAAAGGAGAGAACAGAAAAAAAAAAAAAAAGGAGGAAGTAAAATGTAAAGGAATACAGGAAAAGAAAAATGTAGAGATGGAAGGAAAAAGGGTACAGAGGAAAAAGAGAAGGTACTGGGAGGATAGGGAGAGTAACGTGATAATACGAGGAAAGGGAACAAAACAGAGGTAAGGAAAAAGACACAAAGAGAAGGAAAATACAGAGGAAAAAGAAAAGGAAGAGAGAAGAAAAATAGAGAGAGGGAAGGAAGAGCAACAGTGATAAGATGAGGTAACGGGAGTGGAATAGTGGAAAGAAAAGAACATCCAAAAGAAAAAAGGGTACAAAAGGAATAGAAGAAAAAGAAACCGAGAGAGGAGGAAAAGAGAATAGGAAAAAGGTGCAGAGGGAAGGAAAAGCAACAGAGATAAGGTGAGCAAAGGGAATAGATTATAGCTGGGGTCTCTAAACTTTCTGAACAAAAGGCTAGTTTACAGCCCTTCAGAATTTAAGGGGGCTGGACTGTGGCCAATGGGTGTAGAAGATACCCTGGTGTCAATGACAGAAAATAATGCCTGGAAAAGAACAGAGGAGAGGGGGAAGGAAATAAACAGAGGAGAGGGGGAAGGAAATAAACAGAGGAGAGGGGGAAGGAAATAAACAGAGGAGAGGGGGAAGGAAATAAACAGAGGAGAGGGGAGGGAAATGAACAGAGGAGAGGGGAGGGAAATGAACAGAGGAGAGGGGAGGGAAATGAACAGAGGAGAGGGGAGGGAAATGAACAGAGGAGAGGGGAGGGAAATGAACAGAGGAGAGGGGAGGGAAATGAACAGAGGAGAGGGGAGGGAAATGAACAGAGGAGAGGGGAGGGAAATGAACAGACGAAAGGGAAATGAACAGACGAGAGGGGAGGGAAATAAACAGAGGAGAGGGGAGGGAATTAAACAGAGGAGAGGGGAGGGAATTAAACAGAGGAGAGGGGAGGGAATTAAACAGAGGAGAGGGGAGGGAAACAGAGGAGAGGGGAGAGAAACAGAGAGGAGGGGAGGAAATGAACAGAGGATAGGGGAGAAAACAAACAGAGGAGAGGGGAGGAAAGGAACAGAGGAGAGAGGGAAAAAGTAGAGAGGAGAGAAAGGGAACATAATAGAGGGAAGGAAATGAACAGAGGAATTGGGAAGAAATAAACAGAGAAATTGGGAGGAAATAAACAGAGGCATTGGGAGGAAAATCAGAGGAGAGAGGAGAAAAGGAACAGAAGAGAGAGGAGAAAAGGAACAGAAGAGAGAGGAGAAAAGGAACAGAAGAGAGAGGAGAAAAGGAACAGAAGAGAGAGGAGAAAAGGAACAGAAGAGAGAGGAGAAAAGGAACAGAAGAGAGAGGAAAAAGGAACAGAAGAGAGAGGAGAAAAGGAACAGAAGAGAGAGGAGAAAAGGAACAGAAGAGAGAGGAGAAAAGGAACAGAAGAGAGAGGAGAAAAGGAACAGAAGAGAGAGGAGAAAAAGGAACAGAAGAGATAGGAGAAAAAGGAACAGAAGAGAGAGGAGAAAGGGAACAGAGGAGAGAGGGAACAGAGGAGAGAGGAGAAAAGGAACAGAGGAGAGAGGAGAAAAAGAACAGAGGAGAGAGGAGAAAAAGAACAGAGGAGAGAGGAGAAAAAGAACAGAGGAGAGAGGAGAAAAAGAACAGAGGAGAGAGGAGAAAAAGAACAGAGGAGAGAGGAGAAAAAGGACAGAGGAGAGAGGAGAAAAAGGACAGAGGAGAGAGGAGAAAAAGGACAGAGGAGAGAGGAGAAAAAGGACAGAGGAGAGAGGAGAAAAAGGACAGAGGAGAGAGGAGAAAAAGGACAGAGGAGAGAGGAGAAAAAGAACAGAGGAGAGAGGAGAAAAAGAACCGAGGAGAGAGGAGAGAGGAGAACAGGGGAGAGAGGAGAGAGGAGAACAGGGGAGAGAGGAGAACAGGAATAGGGGAGAGAGGAGAAAGGGAACAAAGGAAACAGAAGGAAAAAAATATAACAGAGGAGAAGGGAGAAAAAGAAACAGAGGAAAGGAGAGGAGAGGAGAGGAGAGGAGAGGAGAGGAGAGGAGAGAAGAGAAGAGAAGAGAAGAGAAGAAAATAAAAGGAACAGAGAAGAGAAGAGAAAAAGGGAGAAAGGGTAAAAGGAACAGAGGAGAGTGGAGGACAGAACAAAAGAACAAAAAGGAAAAGAAAAAAAGGAATAAAAAGGGGAAAAAAGAAAGCAGAACAGAAAAATAAAATTAAAACAATGGAAAGAAACTGGAAATAGAAAAAGAAAAGAGGAAAGAAAAGTAAAAGTGACAAGGAAAACAAAAAAATGAAATGAAAGGAATGAACAAAGAAAAGGAAAAAGGTAGGAGATAATAAAAAAGGAAACAGAAAAGACAAAGGAAGAGAAATGGAGCAAAACAAAAACAGAAAAAACTAAACTGAGGAAAAGAGAGAAGAGGAATGGGAGAAGAGGGATGGAACAGGAGACTAAGGAACAGAAGAATTAAAAGGAAAAAAGCATAGAAGTTAAATATAAAACACACAGAAGAAAATAGAGAAAGGTAAACTAAAAAGAGAAAATAAGCAAAAGGGAAATACAAAAGAACAAAGGAAAACATAATAAAAAGAGTAGAGAAAAGAAGACAGAAGGCGTAAAGCAAAGAAGATAAAAAGGAGAAAGATTTTGACAGCCTGCAAATAAAAAAGCTGCAGGCCATGATGGGAGTTGCAGTTCAGAATTCTGTCATCATTTTCCTAGGCACTGAATTATCAACTAAATTCACACTATCTGGTGTCGGAGAAGTCGATAAGATAAAGAGACAGAGGAGGGGGAACTGGAAACAGACGAGATAAGCAGTGAGACACCAATCACATGGATTATTTTTGCATACCTTTAGGACATGATTAGAACTACGGTACACTGTTCTCATGTATAAAATGTGTCATTTACTGTCCAGGAAACGCAGGCGTCTCCCTTTACAACACTGCACAGTTTACAGGGCGACCTCAAACATTGGCCAGCCGCTGATAACACCAATGAAATTCGCGAACGTTGACTTGTAATTGAGGGTCATGGTCTTGGCAAAGATTTGCAGGCCCCCCATCTGGTCGCACATACACCACTACCAACCAAGACTCTCAACTTTCTTTGAATTTGGCGCCCCCATGCCACTACCAAACAGGCCGTCCAACTATTGACCGATAAGGCATCCCATTGGATACTGAGATTAAATAGTGGTTTGCCATTGGTTTTGCCATCCCACAAGTTGAAGAACGCCATGGTTTGCAGTGTGTGTAGCCATCCCACAAGTTGAGGAACGCCATGGCACTGGTTTGCAGTGTGTGTGGCCATCCCACAAGTTGAGGAACGCCATGGTTTGCAGTGTGTGTGGCCATCCATGGCGTTCCTCAACTTGTGGGATGGCCACACACACTGCAAACCAGTGCCATGGCGTTCCTCAACTTGTAAGATGGCCACACACACTGCAAATCAGTGCCATGGCATTCCTCAACTTGTTCCTCAGCCATGGTGTTCCTCAACTTGTGGGATGGCCACACACACTGCAAACCAGTGCCATGGCGTTCCTCAACTTGTGGGATGGCCACACACACTGCAAACCAGTGCCATGGCGTTCCTCAACTTGTTCCTCAACTTGTGGGATGGCCACACACACACACACACACACACTGCAAACCATGGTGTTCTTCAACTTGTGGGATGGCCACACACACACACACACACACTGCAAACCATGGTGTTCTTCAACTTGTGGGATGGCCACACACACTGCAAACCACAACCTTCCTCAACTTGTGGGATGGAAAAAACATCTGTACTGTGCAAGCACCATGCCTGCGCAGTACGGGGGGGGGCATTATTCAACTGGGGGGTGGGGTCATTTCTCATCAGAACAGGGGCTTTAGCTGGCCACGCCAATCTATGGAAATTTTCCAAGAGGCTGGTTGTACAGAAGTAGATCGGTAAAGTGACTACTGTACAACCAGCATGCCCATACACGGATCACAAATTTGTCTGGTCCCTGCTGAACCGGCAGAATTTCTGTCCATAAATGGCCGGCTCAGAAGTCAGCACTGACCAACATGGTTGGGTTAGTTAAAATTCTAGACAGGTTCACTTTATAATCAGTTTTCTAGCTAAGGAAGGTCCTGTAAATCCTCATATGAAAAAAAAAAAAGATAGAAGAACAAAGTCTTCCAGCCATCGTTTAGAAGGATGAAGCTGCCAAGCCCTCGTGGTAGCAACTCCTCAAATGTTTCCCATAATTCTCTGTAACTAAAAGCATGGTACTTTGTGGCCAAAGATATATCCTGTGCAGCAGGATACATTATGGCTACTGCCTCGACATTCTTTCCCATAACCCCGTTACTGTCAACATGTTCTCTATAACTACCATCAAGTTTTGGAACTATTATTGACCAAAACAAAATCCAAACGACACGGAAAAGCATACATCTCCAGCACGCCATGAAATCTTCAATACCGCATCCAAAAATTGATCAAAGTAATTGCATGGCGGCACTAAATTGCCAAGTTTTAGGACCACCTTCATCAGGTATGCAGGAGTGTGTGGGCCCCCAAAACATTTCAATTTACTGCTGTGATCATAACCACTTCAGCGCCGGACCATGTGGCTGGCCAAAGACCGGGACACTTTTTTTGCGATTCGGCACTACGTCGCTTTAACTGACAGATACGCTGTCGTGCGACGTGGCTCCCAAGCAAAATTGTTGTCCTTTTTTTTTCCACAAATATAGCTTTCTTTTGGTGATATTCAAAAATATGTCCCCGAATTTCATTTAAAAAATCTGGTCACCTTAGTGCTGGGGTCTCCAAACTGCGTCCCAAGGGTCAGATGTGGCCCTTTACTAGCTTCTATCCGGCTCTTGGGGCACTAGTCCTTCCTCTGATATAAGGCACTATTCCGCTAACTGACAGCAACAATGGGGCACCCTTCCTTCCACTGATACCAATGATGGGATACTATTCCTCCTATTAATAGGGGGCACTATCCCTCCTATTGACCACCAATCCTGAGGCCACATTTATTCTTACTGATCCCAACATTGTTTTGCCCCTCCTGGCCACAATCCAGTCCTCAAAGTCTAAAAGGACAATAAACTGGCCCTTTGTTTAAAAAGTTTGGAGACCCCTGATCTAGGGACAAAGATTTTGAGCTACTGTGGTGGCATTTACCTCAAAAAATGTTCTCTATTATGGAACAATCACCACGTTTGCGTCTCACATGAGCCACCAAGACTTCCTCAGGCCACAAACCAACTTACAACCAATGCCCAAACCAGAGAATACAAAGAGGTTACTCCAGATCCAAGACCGAAGACTTTCTGGTGGTGATTTTCGAAGGGAAGTGTGAGAAGACACAGCAGAGAAATGAGGCTTCTTTAGAAACTCTTAATTGCAGGGCATCAAAAAAAAAAAAAAAGCATGCGTGCACGATGCATGATGTGGTCTTGTAGTGTTACAAAGGAGCGCCGAAGACCGGGCCTTTGCTCTGTGACCGTTGTCAGCCCCCAGTTTCGATTTAAGTGTCCAACTTCCTTTTTGCAGAGAGGGAAGTGAAACTGGCAGATGTTTGATGACAACAAAAAAGGGCAAGAGAACCGAGATGTGAAGGCGCAGTGTTCTGAAGAAATCTGCAGAGCCATGGAAGCAAATGGGACGAAGATCGGTCTTTATTGGCAAAACCAACAAATCTAGGGTGACCACATTGCACGAGACAGGCCCGTATTGCCCGAGACAGGCCCGTATTGCCCGAGACAGGCCCGTATTGCCCGAGACAGGCCCGTATTGCCCGAGACAGGCCCGTATTGCCCGAGACAGGCCCGTATTGCACGAGACAGGCCCGTATTGCACGAGACAGGCCCGTATTGCACGAGACAGGCCCGCATTTTGCCGGTCTGACCCGGGCACACAGCCAAGCCCCCCCCCCCCCCCTGGGCCAATCTGATGCCTCCAAAAAAGGCTGCCACATCACCACTTTACTCACCGACAGTACTTGTCCTGGCAGGAATGCCTGGAGGAGCACAATCCCCGCCCCCTGCTTGTGATTGGAGAAATCATAAATCACACCTCTTGTGTCCGATCACTGTGCTGTCATTCATTACAGCACAAGTTGATTTTTGGGAAGGGAGGATGTGCCTAAATTGTAGTTTGGAAATGTGGTCACCCTAAACCAGGGCTCGACAAAATCCGGGCGCCCGGTCGCAATTGTGACCTGGCACCCGTGCCTGCCGGTAATTGAGGCAGCGGCTTTGCGGCCACAATTGCTGGCGATCGCGTGGAGGTGGGGGCGCACAGAGACACAGGATCCGGCGGGCTCGCGACGGCCGGTAATTGAGGCCGTGGCTTTGCGGGCTTGTCAAGGTCCAAGCTTCCATCTGTGACCTGGCGCCATCTGGTGGTGGCCATTGGCATTACAAGTAAAACAGCAGTTCTAATGTGTTTTTTTTCCCTGTTTTCACTGCTTCCCTCTAATTAGAACCCCCAAAAATGATATATATTTTTTAGTCTAACACCCTAGAGAATAAAATGGCGGTCGTTGCAATAGTTTCTGTGACACCGCATTTGCGCAGCAGTCTTACAAGCGCACTTTTTTTGGGGAAAAAATACTATTTTTTTAATAAAAAAATAAGACAACAGTAAAGTTATCCCAATTTTTTTTATATTGTGAAAGATAATGTTACGCCGAGTAAATTGATACCCAACATGTCACGCTTCAAAATTGCATCCGCTCGTGGAATGGCGACAAAAACTTTTACCCTTTAAAATCTCTATAGGCGACGTTTAAAAAAAACTCTACAGGTTGCAAGTTTTGTGTTACAGAGGAGGTCTAGAGCTAGAATTATTGCTCTCGCTCTAACAATCGTGGCAATACCTCACATGTGTGGTTTGAATACCGTTTACATATGCGGGCGCTACTCACGTATGCGCTCGCTTCTGTGTGCGAGCTTGGCGGGACGGGACGCGTTTTCTGGCTGTTAAATTTTTTAGCTGGCTCCTAGAGTCCAAGCAAGTTTGTCAAACCCTGCCCTAAACAAAATCGGTCTGTAGTTTTAATAAGCACATCCACATATCCTTATCGGTAATTACTATACAGCCGCCATTCCGTTGTTAAAAGTAAAAAAGGTTCCAACCCAGTTCATTATTACAGAAATTATTACAGCCAAGTTGCATACGGGACATTTCCTGCATTTATTGGTTCCATCCCAGCTCATTATTACGGGAATTATTATGGCAAAATTGCATGTGGGATATTTCCCGTCTTCGTATATCGCTGACATATTCTGTAGCGCCTTTGCTAATTACATGGCACTAAACTGTCTGAGGTGCTTACACAAGCACAAACACGTACAGGCCAATAAAAAAAAAAAAATGTTTCCTTTATTTCCCATCCCAAACACACAGCAGGAAGTGAGTGGAAATCTCTTCAAAGTGAGGGAAAATAAGCCTTGTACACACGATCGGATTTTTCCACGGACAAAGCCTCGGACTTTTGTCCGAAGGGCGTTGACCGTGAACTTGTCTTGCGTACAAACGGCACACAATTGTTGGCCAACACACACAAAACTATGTTTTTTTCAGCTCTTTAGCGCCACCCTTTGGGCACCTTCTACTAACGTTGTGTTTGGTGAGCATTGCTTCCAAGCATGCGTGTTTTAATTCAGAGTTTTATCCGACAGCACACAATTGTTGGAGGAAAATTTTAAAGCATGCTATCCAAAATTTGTCCGCGGAAAAAATCCAACAACAATTGTCCGATGGAGAGTACAAAACGGTCCGATTTCCGACAACATTCTGCCATCACACAATTCCCATCGGAAAATCCGATCATGTGTGAGAGGCTTTAGTCATCTTCGAAAACCGGTAACCTTATTGGAAGGCTTCCTCTCATCTCCTGTTCCAATCTCAACATGTGGGCTGCTTGAAGCGTGGTGCGGCGGGCAGTGAACACACACTGAGTTCATCAAAAATTTGTATAATTTGATGGTGGTTGGGTGGAGGAGGAGTGGTGTTGTATTGGTGGTTGGGTGGCGTGATGGTGGTGGCGGAGTGATGAAGCGGTATGGTGGTGGCAGAGTGATGAAGCGGTATGGTGGTGGCAGAGTGATGAAGCGGTATGGTGGTGGCAGAGTGATGAAGCGGGATGGTGGTGGCAGAGTGATGAAGCGGGATGGTGGTGGCTGAGTGATGAAGCGGGATGGTGGTGGCTGAGTGATGAAGCGGGATGGTGGTGGCAGAGTGATGAAGCGGTATGGTGGTGGCAGAGTGATGAAGCGGGATGGTGGTGGCAGAGTGATGAAGCGGTATGGTGGTGGCAGAGTGATGAAGCGGTATGGTGGTGGCAGAGTGATGAAGCGGTATGGTGGTGGCAGAGTGATGAAGCGGTATGGTGTTGGCAGAGTGATGAAGCGGTATGGTGGTGGCAGAGTGATGAAGCGGTATGGTGGTGGCAGAGTGATGAAGCGGTATGGTGGTGGCAGAGTGATGAAGCGGGATGGTGGTGGCTGAGTGATGAAGCGGGATGGTGGTGGTGGAGTGATGAAGTGGGATGGTGGTGGTGGAGTGATGAAGTGGGATGGTGATAATGGAGTGATGAAGTGGGATGGTGGTAGTGGAGTATTAAAGCGGTATGGTGGTGGTGGTGGAGTGATGAAGCAGTATGGTGGTGGTGGAGTGAAGAAGTGGTATGGTGGTGGTGGTGGAGTGATGAAGTGGTATGGTGGTGGTGGAGTGATGAAGTGGTATGGTGGTGGTGGAGTGATGAAGTGGTATGGTGGAGGTGGAGTGATGAAGTGGTATGGTGGTGGTGGTGGTTGGGTGGTGTAGTGGTGTGATGGTGGTTGGGTGGTGGAAAAGTGTTGTGGTGGTGTATTGGTGGTTGGGTGCTGAAGTAGTGGTGTGATTGTAGAAGTTCAACAACACACACAGACAGACCCGGCAGGGAGGCAACCCACTCTGAGCCACTTAGAGAATGAAACAGAGATGTGACGGTTGTCTGGAAGGCCAATGGTGTCAACAGCATCTGCCAAGAGGAGCGGAATGAGGCTTCCGGTCCGTATCCATAAGGAGAGGCTTCCAGGAAGGATAGGGTAGTCCAGGGGTCTAAAACTGACAGCCCTCCAGCTGTTGAGAAACTACAAGTCCCATGAGGCATTGCATGGCTGACAATTACAAACATGACTCCCAGAGGCAGAGGTTGTTTCGCAACAGCTGAAGGGGACACCGGTTTGAGACCCCTGGGTTAGTTCCTGCTCTATCCCTACTCCAGAACCTTTCCCTGATGCTAAGCACTGTCCCTGCCAGACAGGTATCTTGTACACTATCCACTCGCAAAATCTACACCAAGCCTGGGAGCCAGGCCCTTAAATAGACTCTGCCTGACCCAAGATGGCCATCAAAGTGACATGGGTTGCCAGCATCCAATTGGATAGCTGCCTCCCTGTGACAGAGGAAATCAGAGTAACTAAACTCCTCTCGAATTCCTTTCCCATCTGCAATGCTGTTGTGGTTGAGCGCCACCTGCAGTGGAGAAAACAGACTGCAGATGCCTACAAACTGTAAAATGTTGAATTGCTGGTGTTCTATCGAGAAGTGCCCCTATAGAAAAATGCCCTGCCGACACTGCGCATGCGCCGAACGACATTTTGCCACATGCTCCCGATGCTTGTACAAGTCTGCAAGGGGCTGATTTGTTCATGATGGGCGTGTATGAGGAGGCGGATATCTACATGAAGGGGGAGTATTTTTTTAAATGATGGCCAGTGCTGCCAAGATGGGGGTAGAATTCCTAAACAAGGCTAACGCAAGCAATTACGCCCCCTTCATGTAGACATCCGCCCCTCACACGTGCCCATCAAGAACAAATGCGCCCCTCGCAGACTTGTACGAACATCGGGAGCGTGTGGCACAATGTTGGCTATTGTGTGCAGGCAGGGCTGGACTGGGACAAAAATTGGCCCTTGACTTCTTTCAGACTGGCCCACTTTGACAGGTCTCTCCCATGGTGGCCGGACAACTTCCGCCCCCCCCCCCCCCCAGCCAGCCAAGCCCCCTCTCCCCCTTCACTAGCCACTAGCCGTTCTACTTTATTAGAGTAGAATGACTGGTACTGGTACTCTTATAGGCAGTACCAGTGGGGAAGCTAGACATTATTTCACCCGGGGCAAAGAATCAGTTTGGTGCCCCCCTTATGGTACAAGATTAGGCAGAGGTGAGAAACTCCCAGGCCATAGCTGTTGAGTCAGCTGTCTGTCCCGTTACCCTGCTCCTCTGTTCCCCCTGCATCACTGTTCCCCCCAGGTGAACGCTGCGGGGAGGGAGAGGAGGCGAGCGCTGTGGGGAGGGAGAGACAGAGGAGCGGAGGGGGCGGTAGTCCGCTGTCACTGAAGCCGGCTTACTGAGCCATCGGCCCACAGGGAAACTCCCTGTAGTGCCAATGGCCAGTCCATCCCTGTGTGCAGGCGCCCTCCACAGCTGATCGTAATCTTAGCTATTCGGCAACTCCGTTCTGCGCAAGCGCACTTCCGCCTGGGCATTTTTCGATAGGGGGCATTTCTCGACAGGACACCGGTAATCGTCTGTCCTGGTTAATACAGTAATCTGGACAACAACAAAAAAAATGTCCCTGGCTGAGACACCGCAATCAAAAATACTCGCAAGAGGTTCTCGCTTATCTACACTCCCCCCCCCCCCCCCCCCCAATACCAACAGAAAACAAAAAAGTTTTTAGATTGTGGTAAGATCATCAAGAACATGCAGACTCCATGAAAATAGCGCCCCCTACTGGAAGCTAAACCCAGGACCCAGCGCTGCTTAAAGCCCACTTAGCTCCATGCTGGGTAATCCTTACACAATGGCAATCCTTTGTTTCACGGAAGCACTTTCTCCTATCTGAGGAGGGGTTAAATTCTGTACACGCTGCTAATTAAGAAAGCAAGCACTCGACCCGAGTATAACGGAAATAATTACCGGATTGTGTTCCATGCTAATTTCTCTTGTACATAGCAACCCTAAGCCCAGATACCTGCGGAGACAGCGCAAAGGGTAATGATTAACAAGGGATAGAGAGAACATGCACCGGGTTGCCTCCACGCTCATGCTGCTTATGTGGGACTCTTGAACCCACTCTGCCATATTGCCCGATTTGCTCCACATATGCTCTACGTGAAGGGTTTGATTAAAACTGGAGTGTGCAAAAAATTATGCAGCTGTGCATGAAAATCAATCAGCTTAAGTTAGAAGCCGATTGGCTACCATGCACAGGTGCACCAGTTTTAGTAAAGCAACCCCATTGTCTGTTGAAGGCGTATAACTGTCATTTTGCTCTTGAGTTTAAGGAGATGAGCATGCAATAAAAAATGCTGCTGAAGGCACGTTAAAGTAGACCTGTGCTAAATTTTAATTTCCTGAACCCTAGCAGTACATTTTGCTGCTCTTAGCTGCCCAGTCTATGAGAGTCTGCTCTATGCCGACTACAACAGAAGTTGTCCTATGTCAACTACAAGTCACTCAAGTTGTAGCTTACAGAGGGTTATAGGCTCATACCATGTGACAATGCTGGTGCCTGGTGATTGGCCCAGTGCTGTTGCATGCTTCCATACCTGGAAGTACTGGGTGTTTTCTTTGCTTTTGTTTGGTGGTTGCATGGTGGAGTGGTGATGGGGGAGGGGGGTTGGTGTAGTGGTGTGGTGTTGGTTGGGTGGTGAAGTGGTATGGTGGTGGTGGAGTAGTGTGATGGTGGTTAAGTGGTAGAGTGTTGTGGTGTTGTATTGGTGGTTGGGTGGTGTAATGGTGGTGGTTGGGTGGTGAAGGAGTGGTGTGGTGTTGTGATAGTGGTTGGATGGTGGAGTGGTGTGATGGTGGTTGAGTGGTGGACAAGAGGTGTGGTGTTGTATTGGTGGTTGGGTGGTGAAATGGTGTGATGGGGGTTGGGTGGTGAAATGGTATGGTGTAGTGGTGTGATAGTAGTGGTGTAATAGTGGTTGGGTGGTAGAGTGGTGTGGTGGTGTATTGGTGGTTGGGTGGTGTGATAATAGTGAAGTGTATGATGGTGGATGGGTGGTGAAAAAGTGGTGTGGTGTTGTATTGATGGTTGAGTGGTGAAGTGGCTGTTGGGCGGTGAAGTGGTGGTTTGGGGGGTCCAATGGTGGTTGGGTGGTGGAGGAGTGGTGTGGTGTTGTGATGGTGGTTGGTTGGTGGAGTGGTGTGATGGTGGTTGAGCGGTGGAGTGGTGTGATGGTGGAGTAGTGTGATGGTGGTTGGGCGGTGGAGTGGTGTGATGGTGGTTGGGTGGAGGAGTGGTGTAATGGTGGTTGGGTGGAGGAGTGGTGTAATGGTGGTTGGGTGGAGGAGTGGTGTAATGGTGGTTGGGTGGAGGAGTGGTGTAATGGTGGTTGAGCGGTGGAGTGGTGTGATGGTGGTTGGGTGGAGGAGTGGTGTAATGGTGGTTGGGTGGAGGAGTGGTGTAATGGTGGTTGGGCGGAGGAGTGGTGTAATGGTGGTTGGGCGGAGGAGTGGTGTAATGGTGTGATAGTGGTTGGGCAGGGGAGTGGTGTGATGGTGGTTGGATGGTGGAGTAGTGTGATGGTGGTTGGGTGGTGGAATGGTGTGATGGTGGTTGGGTGAAGGAGTGATGTGATGGTGGTTGGGTGGAGGAGTGATGTGATGGTGGGTGGGTGGATGGTGGAGTGGGTACCGCCGTTGTTCAGATCACCAACGTGTTTTTTTTTTACCTTCTCCGACCCAAGATTTTTAAGACTGAATATGTTGAATGAGCCCAGTTGTGTGGCAAGTTCACTTTACGAATAAATTATTATAAAAAATGCTTCAGACTGAGCTGGAAATCCTAAGAACTGAGCACATCAAAACCTTTTCCTGTGTGTGGTCACTCTTCCTCCTACACATATTATGGTTCAGCAAGTCTAATCCAGGAACCAAAAAAAAAAACCACATAAAAAACAAATAAATAAAAACTACTACAACAATGCAATGGGACCTTTCGGTGCTCTGCTCCACCACCATGAGCCACCCTGTCCACCAGGCGGATGTGAAAACCAGTTGTGATTGACAATTATTCTTAAATCTTCTCCTCTTGAACCATTGTCTACTTTTTAGTCGCATTTGAGTTTCACTTTAAAGAAAAAAATATATATATTGTGACGGCGTAATCCTTCTGAACCGTTTGCTGTGACAACAAATGCTGTGTGACAGAAGACGTCGGATGATATAAAACAACGCATACTTGTGGCTTGCCACATCAAAGCCCGAGAGAGAGTTTATAGCCTCTGGTGCTCCGTCACCGTACTCTGCCTTAGTGGCCATGGGATGCCATATCCTTTTATTTCCAGATTAAAAGGCACATTCTGGTTAAACGCAGACGTATGGAATTTAAAGCTGAATTCCGGCCTTCCACAGTTGCAGCTTTCCCTACCAAAAAGTCTCTACTTAACCCAAGATGACTGCTGGGGTTACCTGAATGCAGTGTAGCCAACCAGAACACAGCTCCAAGGGAATCATAAAGAAACCAAGTTTCTCTTGACTCCTCCTCCAGCTGCAGTACCGCTCCGGTCGAGTGCCACCTACAGTGGAGAAAGCAGACTGCTCCTGCCTAAAACAATGTATTGAAGAACTAACAGAACAATACAACAGCCCAGCAGGGTCGAACGCCTGTCCGGGACCTCACAGTACCTACAGCAGAGTCAGCCATAATAGGCCCGAGCTGAAGAGAGAGCTTGGCAAGGGAGGTGGAGTTTTGCGTGGCCGGTCCAACCCAAGAGGGAGCTTGAGGAGGTGGCCCGAGCTGAAAAGAGCGCTTGGCAAGGGAGGTGGAGTTTGGCGTGGCCGGTCCCACCCAAGAGGGAGCTTGAGGAGGTATAGGTGTAGGCCTTACTCTTTCCCTCTTTCACAGTCATTGCAGCCAAGTCAGCCATAATAGGCCCGAGCTGAAGAGAGCGCTTGCTAAGGGAAGTGGACTGCAGCGTAGTCGGTCCAACCCAAGAGAGAGCTTGAGGAGGTCTAGGTGTAGGCAACATAACACAACAAACATTGCAGCAGAGTCTGCCATAATAAGCCCAAGCTGAAGAGAGTGCTTGCCAAGGGAGGTGGAGTGCCATGTGGCTGGTCCAACCCAAGAGGGAGCTTGAGAAGGTCTAGGTGTAGGCCCTACTCTTTCCCTCTTTCAGAGTCATCGCCATAATAGGCCCGGGCTGGAGAGAGTGCTTGCCAAGGGAGGTGGATTGTGGCGTGGTCGGTCTGACCCAAGAGAGAGCTTGAGGAGGTCTAGGTGTAGGCCCTAGTCATCTGGAACTTTTCCCTACTGAAAAGTCTCTGCGTGACCCAAGATGACTGCTGGGATTACCTGAATGCAGTGTAGCCAACCAGAACACAACAGTCATTGCAGCAGAGTCAGCCATAATAGGCCCGGGCTGGAGAGAGTGCTTGCCAAGGGAGGTGGATTGTGGCGTAGTCGGTCCAACCAAAGAGAGAGCTTGAGGAGGTCTAGGTGTAGGCCCTACTCTTTCCCTCTTTCACAGTCATTTCAGCAGAGTCAGCCATAATAGGCCCGAGCTGAAGAGAGCGATTGCCAAGGGAGGTGGACTGCGGAGTAGTAGGTCCAACCCAAGACAGAGCTTGAGGAGGTCTAGGCCCTAGTCACCTGGAACCTTTCCCTACCAAAAAGTCTTTCTGCAACCCAAGATGACTGCTGGGGTTACCTGAATGCAGTGTAACCAACCAGAACACAGCTCCAAGGGACCAAGGGAACCATAAAGAAACCAAGTTTCTCTTGACTTCTCCTCCAGCTGCCGTACCGCTCCGGTCAAGTGCCACCTTCAGTGGAGAAAGCAGACTGCTCCTGCCTAAAACTATGTATTAAAGAACTTACAGAACAGCCCAGCAGGGTTGAACGCCTATCCGGGAACTCAGTACCTGCAGCAGAGTCAGCTATAATGGGCCTGAGCTGAAGAGAGCACTTGCAGAGGGAGGTGGAGTTCAGTGTTGCCGGTCCAACCCAAGAGGGAGCTTGAGAAGGTCTAGGTGTAGTCCCTACTCTTTCCCTACTCATCTTGAATCTTTCCCTACCTAAAAATATAGGCAGTTGGTTGTGTTCTGGTTGGCTACATTGCAATCAGGTAACCCCCGGCAGTCATCTTGGGTCACGCAGAGACGTTTCGGTAGGGAAAGTTTCCAGATGAGTAGGGCCTACACCTAGACCTTCTCAAGCTCCCTCTTGGGTTGGACCGGCCTTACTCAAGTTTCCCTATTGATCAATGAGACAGCCAACTAAAGCCCCAACACGGAGGAAGGAAGGTCTTAAGACCAGGGATCCTTAAACTACGGCCTTCCAGCTGTTGTAGAACTACACATCCCATGAGGCATTGTAACACACTGACATGACTAGGCATGATGGGAATTGTAGTTCCTGAACAACTGGAGGGCCATAGTTTAAAGACTCATGGAATTAACCTTAAAAAAAGTTGACATTTGCATTGACCTTCGGCTCTCCGTATCTACCAATCACTTTGGCGTGCCGTTTTCGCAGAAGTTAACTTCTCTTTACGTGTTTTCTATGCCCAGGTTAGTGACAGGTTAACTATGAATGCAGCTCCTGACAGCAGACAGGGAGTACGGCACATGTCCGCAGGGTACGAAACAGCGCAAGCGACGGGGTAATTTTCATTTTGTTATTATTATTTTCAAGGCAGAGGTTCCCCGGGCTGTTCTGTTGTTCCCGCCTTCATCAATAGATGAAAATTTAGAGAAGAAAAAAAAAAAGAAAACAATTTATTTTCATTCATTATTCATGCGCTTAAACAGCCGGCGGGTTAAAGAAAAGGCACTTTGTGCAAGGCTTTGTAACGGTTCTTTTTTTCCTCTTTATGTTCGATGGCACAAGTCCTAACTGCTTTCAATAATGCCTTGTGGATGTCATTAGCGATGCACGATGGGAACATCTTTGTGGTGTGCCAGCGATGCCATTGGGCTGCATCTAAAGAGGAACTCCACCAAAGCCCTAACCAATGCGATTACAACCCAGATTCTAAAAAGTTCATGGAGACCCCAATTTTTCTCTTCAAGAACATTCCTTCACTTCCGTCTTCTGGCCACTTCTTCTCGGCTCTACTGACGCAATGGGAACGTTCTTTACTCTGCTCCGCATCAATGACATCATCACTATGATGGGTGAATCTGGAATTGAATGAATGAATGAATGAATGAAGAACTTGTATAGCGCAGCACATGCGAAATAAATCGCCTCTGGGCGCTTGTTGTTCCTTTCTCTTTTGAGATCAAAAGAGATGAGTCTTAATCTTTCTCCTGAAGACCAAGTAGTTCTCCTCCAGTCGAATGCTGGCTGGTAAGGCGTTCCATAGTCTGGGACCTTGGACAGCGAATCTCCTGTCTCCTTTGGACTTGTATCTGGCTTTCGGTATCTGAAGCCGATTTTGATTATTGGATCATAGAATACGATTGGGATTGTACATTTTTAATTTTTCGCATAGATAATGGGGAGCATTCCCATGGATACATCTATGCGTTAGACAGAGTGCTTTAAAGGTGATTCTGTCTTTGACTGGTAGCCAGTGAAGGGATCTCAACGAGGGTGAGATTGATTCCCAGGGTTTTTTCCCAGTCACAAGTCTGGCGGCCGTATTTTGAACGACTTGAAGACGAGCGATTTGGTACTTGGGAAGTCCGAGGTAAAGGGCATTTGCATAGTCCAATCTGGAGTTTACAATCGCTCCCACCACGACCACTATGTCTTTCTTGGGAATAAAAGGCGTGAGTCTGCGTAGTAGGCGCAGCAGATAGTGAGATCCGCTGACTACTTCCCCTATTTGTGCGTTCATTGTCATGTCGGAGTCAAAGATGACCCCAAGACTTTTGACTTTGGCGCTAGGGGTGATGACTTTGCCCAGAATGGGCGGGGGGATCCAGGTTGTTATCGATTGATTGCTACGCTTGGCGTGAAACAGAAGAAGTTCTGTTTTCGCTCCGTTGAGTTTGAGATAACTCTTTGTCATCCAGTCCTCAATCACAGAGAGGCATGTCTCTAGATTGAGGTGGTGATCCTTTTTATTGCAAATGCGGAAGTACAGTTGCGTGTCGTCTGCGTAAGAGTGATATAGCAGTTTTTGGCTGCTGATGATTTCAAAAAGAGGACGCAGATAGATGTTAAATAACATCGGCGACAGGGGAGATCCCTGAGGGACCCCGCACGATAATGTGCGTTGTTCCGAAGTGAATGGTCCTAGCTTAACTATTTGCGATCGGTTTTCCACAAAAGAGGAGAACCAGGATAGATCTCTTTCTGCGACTTTGGCTATTTTAGCCAGCCGGGTCAATAACAGCTTGTGATCAACTGTATCAAAGGCTGCGCTTAGGTCCAGCAGAACCAGAAGAGAAGATTCTCCTTCGTCTGCGGCCTCCAGAACGTCGTCCCATATCTTAAGCAATGCTGTTTCCGTCCCGTGTCCGGGACGGAAGCCCGATTGCAATGGGTCGAGTAAATTGTGGGTATCTAGATGCTGTTGCAGCTGCTGTACCACTGCCTTCTCCATTACCTTGGAGAGAACATTTAGGCCTGTTATGGGGCGCCAGTTAAGTGGATCCTTAGGATCCAGGGTGGCTTTCTTCAAGATGGGTTGAATGAAGCCCTCCTTCAGCTGAGAGGGCATTTTGCCCTCCCTGAAGGATTGGTTAATAAGCTGCGTGACAGGAGGTGCCAGGATGTCGGCGCATTCCTTCAGCAGTTTGGTGGGGATAATATCATTTGGCGCAGTGCTGTTGCGCAGAGTGCCGATGATATTTTTAGTGGTCTGAATGGAAATGGGTTTCAGCGTGAACTCACCAAACTGTGGTGAATTGCTGCCGGTGCTGTGTAAATGACTACGGGGGCTGGGAGAGCAATTGTTCTGCTGAATGCTTTGCCGGATTGCCTCAATTTTGTTAATGAAGCAATCCGATAACTCATCGCAAAATTCTTGTGTATCCAAGTTGGGGGCTACAAGGCATCCTGGATTCATGGTCTGAGTGACCAGCTTGAAGAGTTCGCGGGGGCGGTTTAGGGCACCGTTGATAGCCTCAGAAAAATAGTTTTTCTTGGCTTCGAAGATTTGTTTGTAGTATTTTCTGGTTATTGCCTTGTAAATCGCGAGGTTCTCATCTGAAGGGTTTCTTTTCCAGGCTGCTTCTGCCCTTCTACGCTCTTGCTTCAGTAACGCCAGCTGGTTGTTGAACCAGCCGGAGTTGTTTTTCCTGATCTGGGTCTTTCGTTTCGGCGCTATCAAGTCAGCTGACTGCAATAGTGCTGTGTTTATGGCCTCTAGTGTTTCTTCCGCTGTTTGGTGCGGCTGAATTGTGTTTATTTTTCCCCCTAACGTGGCTTTGAAGAGTTCCGAATGGAGCTTCCTCTGACATCTGGTCCAGTGTGTTGTCACTGGATTTGATGTTTTTGTTAAGGGGGGGAATTCGGAAATAATGAATTTAATTGCATGGTGATCTGTCCATGGCAAAGGTTCATTTTCCAAGATTTTTATTTCCAGATCTTGTCTGAAAATAAGATCGAGCGTATGACCGGAAGCATGTGTGGGCCCACATACTAGTTGCTGAAGCCCTAATCCTTCCAGGTGGTCGATGCAGGCGTCGGCAATGGGGTCTTGCGGGGAGTTGGCCCAAAGGTTGAAATCCCCGAGCAGCAAAAGGTGTTTGCTATTCAGGGTATAGGTGGAGACAAAGTCCGTCAAAGATGGGAGCAGCTGCGACTTGGGGCCAGGTGGCCTATAGCAGAGTAGAATCCGGACGGTCTCCTGGCCGTTTACTTGCAGTTGAAGAGTAAGGGTTTCCATGAATGGAAGAGGGTTTTGGAGGCTTGGTTTTGTGATCGCAAGACGCGTCTTATGGATCACCGCCAGTCCTCCTCCTCTTTGCCCTATTCTGTTTTCCGTTATAATACGGTAGTTTTCTGGCACCAATTCTCCTAGAATGGTGTTGCAGTCGGCTGTGAGCCAGCTCTCTGTAATGAAGAGGCAGTCTAGGTCGTGTTGTAGAATGAAATCATGGATTTCAAGTCGGTGTTTTACTGCGGATCTTGTGTTAATCAGAGCACATGAAATGCGCTTAGGTTGGGGTAAACGGCTAAAAATTTTGACGGTCGATCGTCGATCGATCCTCAAAAGGTGCTCGATTCTTAGGGTCATTTTGGTGATGGCTGGCAGTATTGCGGCGAAACGCCTCAAATTCCAAATGGTTTCTGCGGAGTACCGCAGATTAGCCATGGTCGCCATTCACGGGGGGAAAAGTCGTTCCTTTTGGTGGCGATGAAGAGAGGATTCAGTGAATCCTCCCGGCTTGGTCCAGAGGAAGGCAAAAAACCCCTAACCATGCTATGCCAATTTGCTTTTGGTAGGGGAAAAAATTCCTTCCTGATCCCTGAAAGGCGATCGGGCAAGCCCCTGGATCAAGTGCAATTAAGTTGTGACCGGGGGGGTGGGGGGGGAAGCTGACACTGCTGACACTGCTGGGTGTACCAAGATGGCCGCCGACCAGGAGCAGGGCATGGGACCCAGGCTGGTATGTAGCCAGCTGGGTGGATTAGTGAGCCAGGGGGGGGGGGGGCTGGTTGTTGAGGCCAGGGGTGGATGAGTACCAGCAGTGGTTGGGGGTGAGCTCCTGGGGGCTACAACCAAAGATTTGGCCGAAAATGCGGCGCGCCGCTAGGCCGCGGATGAAGGAATTGAAGCTCAAAAAGCCAATTTTCAGGTCCAAAAACATTGATTTATTTCAAAAATAAATTGTATATACCGTATATATTCGAGTATATGCTGTCCCGAATATAAGCCGAGGCACCTAAAAATACCAGGAAAAAATGGGAAAACGTATTAACTCAAGTATAAGCCTAGGGTGGGAAATGCAGCAGCTACTGTAAGTGGAAAAGAGGATCAACTGTGCCCATCTGCATCCTTACTGTGTGCGCCCATCTGCAGCCTTACAATGTGTGCGCCCATCTGCAGCCTCACAGTGTGTGCGCCCATCTGCAGCCTCACAGTGTGTGCGCCCATCAGCAGCCTCACAGTGTGTGCGCCCATCCGCAGCCTCACAGTGTGTGCGCCCATCCGCAGCCTCACAGTGTGTGCGCCCATCCGCAGCCTCACAGTGTGTGCGCCCATCCGCAGCCTCACAGTGTGTGCGCCCATCCGCAGCCTCACAGTGTGTGCGCCCATCCGCAGCCTCACAGTGTGTGCGCCCATCCGCAGCCTCACAGTGTGTGCGCCCATCCGCAGCCTCACAGTGTGTGCGCCCATCCGCAGCCTCACAGTGTGTGCGCCCATCCGCAGCCTCACAGTGTGTGCGCCCATCCGCAGCCTCACAGCGTGCGCCCATCCGCAGCCTCACAGCGTGCGCCCATCCGCAGCCTCACGTACCTTTGATCTCCCGCCAGTTTGCCCCATCAACAGCCGCCGGTTTGCCCCATCAATAGCCGCCGGTTTGCCCCATCTTCTCCCATCCTCTTCATGTCATCTCTGCTACGATTGGACACACTTCAGCCAATCAGGTGACCGGTGCACCCGACTGGCTGGGAGACACAGGAGGGAGGATCAGAAGGGGGAAACAAAATGACACAGAGGATCAGAAAAAAGACATCCCCTGAAAATAAGACCTAGCGCATCCTTGGGAGCAAAAATTTATATAAGACACTGTCTTATTTTCAGGGAAACAGGGTAGATTCATGCAATGCATGAATCTATCCATTGTTGATTGACGGGTGTAGGAGAGAGGGGTCGGCGCTCCTGGGTCCTCTAGGGACACACCGCCACTGGGTTGGGGCATACCTTAAAGGTCTACTTGTGTACCAAAGGTAAATGTAAACCTGATAACTAAAATTTAGTCCAACTTGTTGACATCATTTAAAAAAGTAGCTATTAGTCGTTTTAAATCTATAGTGCTTACTAAAATAATCCCTGGTGATCCCTCCATAAAAGTCCTCTATCAGGAACTTCCTGTTACAGGGTGACAACGCTCCGTCCCCCCGTCACCAGATTGCTCTCTTACCTACCCACACGCACTTCCAGGGGAGACTGGAAGTAGCCATGCCTATTCTATTTGCTCAGGCAAGGACCACGGTTGTCACCATCAGGAACTGACTTGCAGCAGTTGCCAGAGCAGACAAGGCCAATCAACATTCAACGTCTGTAGGCTGCCGTAAAGCCCTAATAAATCTGGTTCTCGGAGATCATAGGTCAATTCTGGTAGTATTAAGAAAATTAAAATCTTTGTCTTGATAAAAAAAAAAAATCCTGTTTTTTAACGATTTCCCGCTTTAAGCAAACCAACGCCCAATCAATACAAAAGGAGGAGGAAGAAGTCGCTGATTGAACTATCTCCCCATGTGACGTAGGAACATAATGCTCCTTATTTTTTCTATACCGGGCAAAGCAAACATCGCTGTTGACAACAAGAGGTGTTGTGACAAGCTTTTCACCTATCCGTGTCTCTTTCTGGATTCTGCAGGCTGCTCCTCTGCAAATATCTATTTTCTTTACGCCCACATGTCCGTGAATGACGCCAAACAACACGCAACAAACACCTGTATGGCGTTCTGCAACACTTGATGGGACCTATGAAAAGAATCTGAAGGAATTTGCAAAAGAGCACCAAGAGATTTCCATTATGAAAAAAGAGAGTCAAGGCCATGCCGTGTGATATGGCAAAATGGACCCCTGACCCCTGACCTCGCCTTCGGGTAAAATGTTGCCAATATGTAATCCTCGTATTATCACACTGTAGATAGAGAATGTCAGACCACATCTTCAATTTCTGCCAAAAAGAGAGAGCTGAAGACCGATGGGAGCCTCTCCATGTTGATGAAGGAAGAAAACTAAAGCAGAGAAGGGGGAACGCAACAGAAGCAGGGGAGGGGGAACGCAACAGAAGCAGGGAAGGGGGAACGCAACAGAAGCAGGAGAGGGAAGGGGGAACGCAACAGAAGCAGGAGAGGGGAGGGGGAACGCAAAAAAAGCAGGAGAGGGGAGGGGGAACGCAAAAAAAGCAGGAGAGGGGAGGGGGAACGCAAAAAAAGCAGGAGAGGGGAGGGGGAACGCAAAAAAAGCAGGAGAGGGGAGGGGGAACGCAAAAAAAGCAGGAGAGGGGAGGGGGAACGCAAAAAAAGCAGGAGAGGGGAGGGGGAACGCAAAAAAAGCAGGAGAGGGGAGGGGGAACGCAAAAAAAGCAGGAGAGGGGAGGGGGAACGCAAAAAAAGCAGGAGAGGGGAGGGGGAACGCAAAAAAAGCAGGAGAGGGGAGGGGGAACGCAAAAAAAGCAGGAGAGGGGAGGGGGAACGCAAAAAAAGCAGGAGAGGGGAGGGGGAACGCAAAAAAAGCAGGAGAGGGGAGGGGAAACGCAATAGAGGCAGGGGAGGGGAAACGCAACCGGGGGAGGGGCAACGCAACCGAGGCAGGAGAGGGGCAACGCAACCGAGGCAGGAGAGGGGCAACGCAACCGAGGCAGGAGAGGGGCAACGCAACCGAGGCAGGAGAGGGGCAACGCAACCGAGGCAGGAGAGGGGCAACGCAACCGAGGCAGGAGAGGGGCAACGCAACCGAGGCAGGAGAGGGGCAACGCAACCGAGGCAGGAGAGGGGCAACGCAACCGAGGCAGGAGAGGGGCAACGCAACCGAGGCAGGAGAGGGGCAACGCAACCGAGGCAGGAGAGGGGCAACGCAACCGAGGCAGGAGAGGGGCAACGCAACCGAGGCAGGTGTTATACCTGAAGGGTTCCACATGTACTGGCACTTTAACGCTGGCTCCACCCAGGAGTGATGACAAGGGTCAAGGGGCATAGTGGCCATCTTGGAGTGCTCATGTAGGAAGCAGATAAGATGTACTGTCCTGAGATGCATGTTGCAGTGTACAGATGAGAGAGAGGCACACACACACAGAAAAAGATTCCCGGGAGAGAAAGAGTAAGCGATGTAGAAAGACAGAGAGAGGGATATCCAAGTGACAATGGGGAGATGGATACATAGATAGATAGAGCAGATGAGGAAGTGTCTTCTGGGAAAGCGCTTGCTCTACTAGTAATTCCCAGATGTCATCATGAAATGTCAGCAAAAACCTACAGCTGTAGAAAGGAAATATGAACACATTCTACTCTTCACATAGTGCCAAGACTTGTGTTGTCCACAGCAATCCACCAGATTACTCTCCAGGGCCATATGGGGAATTGACAACTCTGAATGGCTGCTGTATGCAACACAGACAGTTATCATTTCAGACATCGACCAAGGCAGGGGACGGGCAACGCCACCGAGGCAGGCGACAGGGCAACGCCACCGAGGCAGGCGACAGGGCAACGCAACCGAGGCAGGCGACAGGGCAACGCAACCGAGGCAGGCGACAGGGCAACGCAACCGAGGCAGGCGACAGGGCAACGCAACCGAGGCAGGCGACAGGGCGACGCAACCGAGGCAGGCGACAGGGCAACGCAACCGAGGCAGGCGACAGGGCAACGCAACCGAGGCAGGAGACAGGGCAACGCAACCGAGGCAGGCGACAGGGCAACACAACCGAGGCAGGCGACAGGGCAACGCAAACGAGGCAGGGCACAGGGCAACGCAAACGAGGCAGGGCACAGGGCAACGCAAACGAGGCAGGGCACAGGGCAACGCAAACGAGGCAGGGGACAGGGCAACTCAAACGAGGCAGGGGACAGGGCAACGCAACCGAGGCAGGGGACAGGGCAACGAAACCGAGGCAGGGGACAGGGCAACGCAACCGAGGCAGGGGACAGGGCAACGCAACCGAGGCAGGGGACAGGGCCACGCAACCAAGGCAGGGGATGGCCAACGCAACTGAGTGGGAAAATATGAGAAAATGGGGATCTGAACAAAACGAGAATAATAGGTTGTCACAAGGAAAGGAAGTGAGCAAAAGTCTACCCAATGGGGTCATAGATGGGTAGAAAACCCTCAGGTTTTTTTCTAGTCTTCCCCAATCATTAGAAAAAAGGGGCTTACAGCAAAAACACACAGAAGACAAGCACTGTGGATATTGTGCAAATGAAAACAGAAGCAAAGACATTGTTTATTCGATGTAAAAGAAAAAACGTACAGTAATTCCCATCTTGATTCTGATGGCCAAAGACAACTTGTCAGCTCACGGGAGGACAATGAACGGAGTGAAGCGAGCACAGCAGTGGCTCTCACAGGAAGCAGAGAGCTGTTGTGGTATTTGTGCACGGCTAGCAGAGTACGTCAGAAGGCTGCAGCCTGCAAGACCACCAAACTGCAGAGACATCTGGAGAGAGATCAGAGATGTCCGGTGAGCTGTGAATTGACAGTGCAAAGGCCTCGCTCTGCTAAGACGGGCCTAACAGCTGACAACTGTGGTTTGTAGGTTACAGTAAGTCTTACAGGACAGTCATCACTGTGGGAGCTCGGCGTTTCCAAGCAAGGCCACCTGCCAGCCACACCAAAAAACGCTACTAAACCATCAACAAGCTACTACCGAGCTTGCCGCTTTTACGTTTCTGGTACTGGAAGTGAACCTGTGCTTTATCAATTTAGCGAAAAGCAATAAGCTCACATTAAAAGAGTCATACATACTCAACTAAGAAGAGAAGAAGCCCAGTGTAAGCTCCACGTTGCAACTCGGAGCTTATAGTTAACCACTTAAGTCCCGGACCATTATGCAGGTTAAGGACCCGGCCCCCTTTTTGCGATTTGGCACTGCATCGATTTAACAGACAATTCCGCAGTCGTGCGACGTGGCGCCTAAACAAAATTGGCGTCCTTTTTTTCCCCACAAATAGAGCTTTCTTTTGGTGGTATTTGATCACCTCAAACAAACAAAAACAGAGCAACAATTTAAAAAAAAATATATATATTTTTTACTTTTTGCTATAATAGATATCCCCCAAAAAATGATATACAGAAAAACGTTTTTTTTTCCCTCAGTTTAGGCCGATACGTATTCTTCTACATATTTTTGGTAAAAAAAAAATAAAAATAAAAAATCACAATAAGCGGTTATCGATTTATAAAATTTATAACGCTTACAAAATAGGGGATAGTTTTATTGCACTTTTATTAATATTTTTTTTTTTTTACTACTAATGGCGGCGATCTTTCCCTACATCAGGGAACAGACGATCACTGACATTGCCACACAGACGAACGGGGAAGGTGTGTTTACAAGCACAGGTTAATTTTAAGAAAACTCGTCACAAGAGTTTACCGACTAAACTCAAGAGATGGTAATCAGATATTTATTCATTTCCTGCATTTACTGTTTATAGCAGTGATATATCACTCATCAGTATATTTGACAGTTGTGGGGTTATTTAGGCGCATATTAAATCAATAGAAAAAATTTAGTTAAAAAAAATCTACTGTATATACTCGAAAATAAGCCGAGGCACCCAATTTTACCCCCAAAAAACTGGGAAAATGTATTGACCGAGTATAAGCCTAGGGTGAGAATGCAGCAGCTACTGTAAACGGAAAAGAGGGTCAACAATGCCCATTTGCACGCCTCACTGTGCCCATTTGCACACCTCACTGTGCCCAGCCTCACTGTGCCCATTTGCACACCTCACTGTACCCATTGCAACCTCACTGTGCCCAACCTCGCTCTGCCCATTGCAACCTCCCATGCCCATTTGCACGCCTCACTGTGCCCAAACTCACTGTGCCCATTGCCACCTCCCTGTGCCCATATAGAGAAAGATGGTCCACAAGTCAGTAGCTACAAGTAAGCTTCCACTAGAGAAAGATGGGCCACAAGTAAGCAGTACAAGTAAAGCTTCAATTAGAGAAAGATGGGCCACAGGTCATTAGCTACCAGTAGAGTTTCAGTTAGCGAAAGACGGGCCACAAATCAGCAGCTACAAGTGGAGCTTCAATTAGAGAAAGATGGGCCACACGTGAGATAGTGATACCACAAAGCAGATCTGAACTGTCCCATTCACCCAGAATTTTAAACACAAAAACATAACTTTACGGTTTTGGGAACCCTTGCTAAAAAATACTAGATCTACAACTCATGATACATTAGCGGGAAAAATGTTCCTTAGGGCTTTTTTTCTCAGAGAAAAGGTGCAGGAACTTCCTCCTGAGTCACCTCTCCTGTCCATCCCCTACCCACCTCCAAGCACCATTACTTGGTTCCACCTCAGAGCACCATTCCTTGGTTCCACCCCCTACCCACCTCCGAGCATCATTCCTTGGTTCCACCCCCTACCAACCTCCGAGCACTATTCCTTGGTTCAACCTCCGAGCACCATTCCTTGGTTCCACCCCCTACCCACCTCCGAGCACCATTCCTTGGTTCCACCCACCTCCGAGCACCATTCCTTGGTTCCACCCCCTACCCACCTCCGAGCACCATTACTTGGTTCCCCCCCTACCCACCTCCGAGCACCAATCCTTGGTTCCACCCCCTACCCACCTCCGAGCACCAATCCTTGGTTCCACCACCTACCCACCTCCAAGCACTATTCCTTGGTTCCACCCCTACCCACCTCCAAGCACTATTCCTTGGTTCCACCCCCTACCCACCTCCGAGCACCATTTCTTGGTTCCACCCTCTACCCACCTCCGAGCACCATTCCTTGGTTCCACCTCCGAGCACCATTCCTTGGTTCCACCACCCTACCAACCTCCGAGCACTATTCCTTGGTTCCACCTCCGAGCACCATTTGTTGGTTCCACCCCCTACCCACCTCCGAGCACCATTCCTTGGTTCCACCTCCGAGCACCATTCCTTGGTTCCACCCCCTACCCACCTCCGAGCACCATTCCTTGGTTCCACCCCCTACCCACCTCCGAGCACCATTCCTTGGTTCCACCCCCTACCCACCTCCGAGCACCATTCCTTGGTTCCACCCCCTATCCACCTCCGAGCACTATTCCTTGGTTCCACCCCTACCCACCTCCGAGCACTATTCCTTGGTTCCACCCCCTACCCACCTCCGAGCACCATTCCTTGGTTCCACCCCCTACCCACCTCCGAGCACTATTCCTTGGTTCCACCCCCTACCCACCTCCGAGCACTATTCCTTGGTTCCACCCCTACCCACCTCCAAGCACTATTCCTTGGTTCCACCCCTACCCACCTCCAAGCACTATTCCTTGGTTCCACCCCCTACCCACCTCCAAGCACTATTCCTTGGTTCCACCCCCTACCCACCTCCAAGCACCATTGATTGGTTTCATCCCCTACCCACCTCTAAGCACCAATCAATGGTGCTTGGAGGTGATTAATTGGTTTCACCCCCTACCCACTTCCAAGCAACGTTCCTTGGTTCCACCTACGAGCACCATCACATACATTCAGAGCTGGAGGTGCCAGAACTGCGTTCCCCCACGTTCCTGCCGGAAAAAAAATCTGCTACTTAGACTTGTGGTCATTGGGAAGAACTATTCCTTTACAGATAGCTGAAAAAGATCAATGGTGTCAGTGGGAAGTAATCCGAGAGGCAGAAATTGCTCCTTGCTCAAGGAACCTCTAGCGACCTCTGGAGGAACTCTAGGGGGTTCCATGGAAGCCATGTTGAAAAACTCGGCTTTAACCTGTTGCACAAGTTGGTTCCAAGTGGAGCCTCCCTTTAAAAACGCCTTAACAACAACCCAGGCTCTTATTTATTTATCTACTTGCTTCTCTCGTACGCAGTATTGGGCTCCGTACAGAACATTTCCCCAAATAACGTTTGACAATCTAATTAAAATGGAGGAACACCACATGACTGGGACACGGAGAACAAAACTGATTATTAATAATTCAAGCCCGTGAGTAAAGTATCAAAGCATCCCAAGGCACTGAGGAGACGGCGTGTTTCATGTTTACCAAAAAGGAAAAAACAATTAGTACATAAGGACCCAACCAGCTCTGTTCTCAGCGAAATGGCGCGCTGAAAAAAAAAAACGACCGACAGGCCCCATTTATAAAAGCATCTGAAGGCGTAAGCACTGTATTGACTGCAGGATCCAAAAGTCTTTATCGATTAACCACTTGCTTACTGGGAACCTTAACCCGCACTGATAGGGACAGATAAGGTGGTACTGATGGGGACAGATAAGGTGGTACTGATGGGGACAGATAAGGTGGTACTGATGGGGACAGATAAGGCGGCACTAATAGGTGTTACTCATGGGCAGCACTGATGGGCACAAATGAGATGGCACTGATGGGCAGCGGTAGGTGACACTGATGGGCACTGGTAGGCAACACTGATGGGCAGCATTGTTTTTGAGGCACTGATTTGTGACATTTATAGGTGGCACTGTGGGCACTTGTAGGCAGCACTGACAGGTGGCACATATGGGCACAGATTAGCTGTCCTCAGCTCGGCGGCACTGATGGGGACAGATAAGGCGGCACTGATGAGCATTGATAGGTGTTACTGATGGGCGGCACTGATGGGCACAGATAAGATGGCACTGATGGGCGGTGGTAGGCGGCACTGGTAGGCAACACTGATAGGCAGCATTGTTTTTGAGGCAATGATTTGTGACACTGATAGGCGGCACTGTGGGCACTTGTAGGCGGCACTGTGGGGCACTGACAGGTGGCACACATGGGAACAGATGAGCTGCCCACAGCTCTCCCTGATCGGGACCGATGTTCCTCTGTCTTCCGCCGGTGATCGGCTTTGTTTTTACCGGCTCCGTTTGCATCACATGATCAGCTGTCATTGGCCGACAGCGGATCACGTGGTAAGGGGGTCGGGGCCGACCCCTTACTCCGATCTGTGATTCCTGCAGGGGGTGGGCAGTTCGCTCGAGCATGGGAGGACATCTATTGACGGCCTCCCAGCAATTCATTTTCACGCTGTAGCCGTCATTCGGCTAGAGCGCTGACGCCAAGAGGTTAAAGAGAATGAGGGTAAATGGTCTGAGACAACCTGGCTGTTCAGAAAAAACTCCCACATGAATGAAAAGGGTTGCTCTGTAAATGTTCGACACAGATGAGCCCCTGTTGCAAGGATAGGTAGTAAAGGGAAAGCTCTTGGTTCATAGAAATAAGAACATCATTTTTATTAGCGTACGGGAGGCTTAGTATCATTGACATTGTTTTTATAGGTGTCTGTGCCTGTCTTGGTGACAACCATACCACTTAAATTCTAGTATAGGCGTCAGAAAAATTGTGGGAAAAAATGTTAAATTTGCCCAATATGGATTAACACTTTGCCACTGTACCAAAAACTTAAAAATTGGTTTTATCTTGTTGTACTTTGGCTTCTTTTTTCCATTTCAGATCTTCTAAAATGTTTCTACAGTAAACATTTTTCCCCCAGCAGAGCGTGGCGCAGCTAAAAATACACCGCAGATACAGTCAGAGCCCTCCCTTAAGCCCCTCGGCCGTAAACAAGGGGGCATTTCAATGTTACAGCCTCACTCCCGTGTGTGCCAAGGTGATAACAGTATAAATTACAGCCCTCCCCTCGGCACGGACACCCCACACACCTGTCCGCATGGATCTCGCAGTGATCCGGGAAATGGCATCAGTGGGGGGGTTGGGGGGGGGGGGGGGGCAGAGGGGGACGAGCTCCACCCTGTGACATTGGACCGGCCTTACAGAAAAGACTGCCAGCTGTGGAAACATGACACATTCCTCTCACGATGGGAAAAAATGACTTGTGTGCTTTCCAATGCAAGCTGACCGAGGGAAACGATGACTCTCAGCCTCGGGATGGCCGTCTATCCTCAAAAAAGGAGTTTTCTAAGGCAGTCAAGTCCGTAATCCTAATTTTCTAAGACGCGTTCCAAAATTTCTCTGAGAAAGTCATGACCAATCGCATTCATTGGTAAGGCGGATGGGGCACACTAAGGTGTGGCCAGGCTGGAGTAAGGGTGTGGCCATTTTGCACCGGACTAGGTAAAAATATTAATTTTTGCGAAGGCGACAATTGAAACGCAGACGGAAACCCTGAGCAAAGACATCACTTGTGCTTCATGCCTCCTACTAGTGGAATGATGAGCAGCCTTGTTGACTAAAAGTAATATGCATGACAAGGGAAGAGGTGGACCAGAGTTGGGGCTCAGGACCGGGTCACCAGTTGTATTTCAAAACACCTCGTATTTTGGAGGTGCTTTACAGAGGATCAGATGTAGTGTGCAAAAAAACACACAAAAAAGGTAAACTGGAGCGATCACAAGCAGGTGGAAAGAGATCCTACTTCCTCTATATAGATATTTTATCACTAGAGGGATCATCAGGAGGAAGAAGGTCCCGATTTCTCTACATAAATCTTTAGTTAACACTAGAGGGATGATCATCATCAGAAGGAAGGAGAAGGTCCTGATTTCTATATATAGATCTTTAGTTAACACTAGAGGGATCATCATCAGGAGGAAGGAGGTCCCAATTCCACCATAAAGATCTTTATCACGAGAGAGATCATCAAAAGGAAGGAGGTCCCGATTCCTTTACATAGATCTTTAGTTGTCACTAGAAGGATCATCATCAGGAGGAAGGGGAAGTCCTGATTTCTCTATATAGATCTTTAGTAAACGCTAGAGGGATCATCGTCAGGAGGAAGGAGGTCCCGATTCCCCAATAAAGATCTTCATCACTAGAGAGATTATCAAGAGGAAGGAGGTCCTGATTTCTCTATATAGATCTTTATCACGAGAGAGAGATCATCAGGAGGAAGGAGGTCCCGATTTCTCTACATAGATCTTTAGTTAACACTAGGAGGGATGATCATCATCAGAAGGAAGGAGGAGGTCCTGATTTCTCTATTTAGATCTTTAGTTAACTTTAGAGGGATCATCAACAGGAGGAAGGAGGTCCCCATTGCTCTATCTTTAGTTACCACTAGAGGGATCATCGTCAGGAGGAAGGAGGTCCTGATTCCTTTACATAGATCTTTAATTGTCACTAGAGGGATCATCGTCAGGAGGAAGGAGGTCCCGATTAACCTATAAAGATCTTTATCACAAGAGAGATCAAGAGGAAGGAGGTCCCGATTTCTCTATATTAGATCTTTAGTTAACAATAGAGGGGTCATCATTAGGAGGAAAGAGGACCCGATTCCTCTACATAGATCTTAAGTTGACACTAGAGGGATCATCATCAGGAGGAAGAAGGTCCCAATTCCCCTATAAAGATCTTTATCACTAGAGAGATCATCAAGAGGAAGGGAGGTCCGATTCCTCTGCATAGATCTTTATTTGTCACTACAGGGATCATCAGAAGGAGGACCTGATGCCCCTATAAAGATCATCACTAGAGGAAGGAGGTCCTGATTTCTCTTTATAGATCTTTAGGTATAACCAGAGGGATCATCATCAGGATGAAGGAGTTCCGGATTCCTCTATACAAATCTTTAGTTTATAAAGAAAAGAAAAAAGGTGCGCTATAGAGATCAAAAATTGCAGAGTTAAAGGTTCATAATAATCATTAATCACCACAAAACAAGCAATAGTATAACAGCTAATGAAACTATATAGAAAAGTCCTTAAACACACAATGGTTCCTTCCACCGGTGAATAAAACAAACAATCCACATAAACTAAAAAGCTGTGATGGCAAACTGATAGAAGATATCCTCCACCGATAGTGTAATGAATTAATGTAATGAAATTGCTTACCAGATTTATCGTGGTCTCTTAACCACTTCAATACCGCTTCACGTCCAAAGACGTGAACAGCGCGGACCTGAGGCGCCGGGGTCACGTCTTTGGACGGGATTTGCTTGTAATTCCCCGCGCGCGCCACAGGGTGGCGCGCGGCGGGGAAAAACAGTCCCGACGCATCACCGAGGATCCGATGCGTGTACCCGGCGGCCGCGATGTCCGTCAGGTACACGCGATCGTCGGTGAGACAGCAGGGACGTGGAGCTCTGAGTGTAAACACAGAGCTTCACGTCCTGTCAGTGAGGTGACAGATGCTGTTTCTCTTGTACATAGGGAGACAGCATCGGTCACCTCCCCCAGTCACCCCCCTCCCCCCATACAGTTAGAACACACCCAGGCAATACATTTAACCCCTTCCTCACCCCCTAGTGTTAACCCCTTCACTGCCAGTCACATTTATACAGTAATTAGTGCATTTTTATAGCACTGGTCGCTGTATAAATGTGAATGGCGCCAAAAATGTGTCAAAAGTGTCCGATGTGTCCGTCGCAATATCGCAGTCCCAATAAAAATCGCAGATCGCCGCCATTACTAGTAAAAAAAAAATATAAAAAAAAAATCATAATTATGTCCCCTATTTTGTAGGTGCTATAACTTTTGCGCAAAGCAGTCACTTATTGTGATTTTTTTTTTTTTTTTTACAAAAATACGTAGAAAAATACGTATCGGCCTTAACTGAGAAAAAAAAATATAAAAAAAAAAAAAAAAAATGGGATATTTATTATAGCAACAAGTAAAAAATATATATATATTTTTAAATTGTCGCTCTTTTTTTCATTATAACGCAAAAAATAAAAACCGCACGGGCGATCAAATACCACCAAAAGAAAGCTCTATTTAAGGGGAAAAAAGGGACGCCAATTTTGTTTGGGTGCCACGTCGCACTACTGCGCAATTGTCAGTTAAAGCGACGCAGTGCCGGAAGCTGAAATTTCGCCTGGGCACGAAGGGGGTTTATGTGCCCAGTAAGCAAGTGGTTAATCAAAAGAGGACCTAAAACAGCATGTGGGTGTCACAGCAGGATTTGGAAGCATGGTGTTCCAGATGCACTAACGTTCACAGCTTCAATCCGGTAGATAGAAAACCTTGAGGGCCATAGGCCATGGAAGACATATACAGGACCGCAATAGTGTGAAATCGTAAAACATTTATTAAAAAACAAAAGACAAAAAACGCACTTACATGGTGACAGTGCTAAAAGGCATGGTAATCTGTGGCTCCGGCCGGAAGCATAAACAGATCCCCGTCCAAAAGTATGGAGAATGTAACTCAGCAGGGGGTGATTCTGGTGCAGTACACGTTCCGCCCGACCGATTTCGCGAAAACTCGCTTCCTCATGGGGCACGGGTAGCACATCAGATCACCCCCTTAAATAATATGTGTAACTAACAATCAATGGAAATGACGTCATTAACGCGCATGCGCAGACGTGGGCATAACCAGGCCTCGATCCAGCCAAACCCATACCGCGCATGCGCAGAAGCACCGAACGTCGCGCCTTCAAACAGGCAATAAGAGCCGACGTTCAAATATAACGTCCGCATATATCGCTGCGCCGGGAGACTCAATCAATGGTTGCTGAAGATAACCAGGATCTGTCCTTAACAAGCAGATCCGTATCATTTGAAAAACAGTGCGGATTTCCGCATCACGTGACCAAAACGTCTCTCGTTGCTAGGCTATAGCGTCGCGCGGATATGACGTCACCCCGGCGGCGCTGGAAATCGCAACGGACGCCAGAGAGGGACAAAAATAGGCGCACAAATGAAATGAGGATCAAACCTCGATGTGAGTGTATCGAATTTGCACCGCACAACCAGATCTACCTCTGGGTATCGGTTAACGGCCAATAACCTAAATGCAACTATTTCTATTCACAAATCAAAACAATATATATAAAAAACAATATATAAAAATATTTTTTTAAAAAGACTTATACAAATGTCCACAAATCAAAAACAGCAAGCAGCATATAAATACAAATAAAAATATCAATAAAAATATCAATATAAATGGGCCACAGCCGGACCAACACCCACTACCATGCTGATGGAAAGACGGAGCACACACGACAGGTGCATCCCGTCACCCAAAACATGCCAGGGGGTACAGGCCGGGAATGGAACAAAGTGCTGGTGCAACACTTGATATACTGGTACTTTAGACAAAATAATGGGTAAAAGGAGTATTATATTATCTACCTTATATTGTTAAGGGTTGATAAAGATACCTCAGGTGTTGTAGACACTCAATATACAAAAATAAAAACTACGAGTTATTTATAAAAGCGTTTATGTCGGTGTCTATATTCAACCCAAACGGCATGTAGGTTTTGACACGATAAATCCACGCCATTCCTTGTTTAGAAATCTCACGGACGAGATTGCTTCCTCTCCAGTGAGGGCGATATTTATCGATCCCGATAAATAGAGTATTTGAGGGGTCTTGATTGTGTTTCAAAGCATAATGCCTAGAAACAGAGTGTTTGTCGTATCCACCTCTAATTTTGGCGATGTGTTCATTTAGTCTCACCGACAGAGCCCTCTTGGTGCGACCAATGTACTGAAACTTACAGGGGCACTGAATAAGGTAAATTACCCCTTTGGTAGCACAGGTTATGAATGGTTCTACCTCAAACCTTTTTTGGGTTGCCGTGGACTGAAATGAGCAGATCTTCCTGTCTCTACATTTGTTCAATGTGCACACTTGGCAGTGTTTGCATCTAAAATACCCAGTCAGATGTTCCAAAAAAGTCCTCATTGCCTTAGGAGGATGTTGTACACTGGGGGCTACACGACTACCAATCGTGGAAGCACCCCTAAAGACCACACTAGCTTTTTCGGGGAGGATTGGAGCCAGGACTTAGTCAGTTGTAAGAATATGCCAATGTTTTTGGATCAGCTTCTTGACACTAAAGTGTTGCGCAGAAAATGTCGTAACAAAAGGTAGAGAAAATCTCTCATCTCGATTGCCCTTAATCCTGTCCGCCAATAGAGTATCTCTATCTGTGTTCCTAGCCTTCTCTAGTGATTGGAGTAAGTTGGATCTATCATAACCTTTCTCCTCATATTTTTTGGAGAGGGTCAAAGCCTGACTTTCAAAAGTCTGGAGGTCTGTACAGTTGCGTCTTAAACGCATGAACTGTCCAAAAGGGGCAGATTTTAACCAGGCTGGCAAATGACAACTGTCTAGTGGTATATATGAGTTGCGATCAGTTGGTTTAAAAAAGGTTGAAGTGATGAACTTATTATCACCTTCTATATTAATCTGGAGGTCCAAGAAATGAATAGAGTCCTGACTGGACTCAAAATTAAATTTAATACCCCTAGTGTTCTGATTTAAAATCGATCATGAAATCAGAAAGATCCTTCTCGCTGCCATCCCATAGGAGGAGGACGTCATCGATATACCGCGACCAGAGTATTATCTCCGGTCGACGAGAGAAATCAATGACGTCCTCCTCCCACTTGGCCATAAAGAGGTTGGCCAGGCTGGGGGCATATTTAGCCCCCATGGCCACACCTCTATCTTGTCTGTAAAAGATGTTATCAAACAGAAAATAGTTGTGGCTGGCCGCATACTTCAACAGAATCTTTAGTTACCTTTTGGGGGGGGGGGGGTCACCAGCAGTAGAAAAGAGGACCCGACTCAAAGATTGTTGGACCTCATGTCTAATTCTAGAGAACTCATCTACAAAACAGATATCGATAGTTGAACTTGGATGACCCGATTCCCTTATAAAAAAAATCTTTAATTATCACCAGAGGGATCCTCAGCAGATCTTTAGATATCACTAGCATGATCCACGGCAGTTCCAAACTAACTTTATTATTGGAAGTATTATTTTTACCAAAAAGTTAATTTGATTGTTCGAACAGACTTCCAGCAGAGGTAAGGTCATTCAAGAGTAGGTGAATTTAAACATGCTTGGGACAAACATAGGTCTATACATAGACGAAGAGGTTACAAAAAAAAAAAAAAAGGAAAAATAAACAATTTTCAGGGTTAGACCAGATGGGATCACTTGGTCTTTTTTTCCGCTGTTACTCTTCCTTAAATTTTCACGGTTAGACCAGATAGACCACTTGGCCTTTTTTGGTTGTTACTCTTCCTAAATGTTCATGGTTACATCAGATGGATCACTTGGTCTTTTTTCAGTTGTTACTCTTCCTAAATTTTCCATGGTTAGACCAGAGGACCACTTGGTCTTTTTGGTCGTTACTCTTCCCTAAATTTTCATGGTTAGACCAGATGGACCACTTGGCCTTTTTTGGTCGTTACTCTTCCTAAATGTTCATGGTTAGATCAGAAGAACCACTTGGTCTTTTTTGGTTGTTACTCTTCCTAGATTTTCAGGGTAAGGCCAGATGGACCACTTGGTCTTTTTTCGGATGTTACTCTTCCTTAAATTTTCAGCATTAAAAAGTGAACCTTTGTGTGCAATAGATCTAGAGAACAACGTCCACAATCTAAATGAAATGTGTACAGTTAAGCTCAATTGGTGGGTAACATTTTTGCACCATCTCACTAAGTTTTAGAGATTTTAATGGCAGGACTTTTTGTTAAAGGAACACTAAAGTCAGGAAAAAATTTTTTTTTAAATAACAAACATGTTATACTTACCTCCACTGTGCAGCTCGTTTTGCACAGAGTGTACCGGAAAGCTGTCTTCTGGGGTCCCTTTGGCGGCTGTCTCGGCTCCTCCTCGCAAAAGCTTTCTACCTTCATGCGAGGGAGCTCGCACGGTGGAAAGCGTTTGCGAGCGCGCTCCTGTGATACAGCGGCGGCCATAGCCGCCAACTGTATCACTCGTCCCCGCCCCATGGCGCGCCGCGTTATCCGCTGTGATTGACAGCAGCGCCAGCCAATGGCTGCGCTGCAATCAGCCCAGCCTAGCCAATCAATGGCCAGGCTGGGAACCGAACAGAATGACGTGGACGTGCCTGGCTATTTCGAATGGTCAGGTTAGTAAAACGGGGGCTCGGGGGGGGGGGGGGGGGCGGTGCTGTCAGATGTTTTTTTACCTTAATGGTAAAAAAACTTTTAGATTTACAACCCCTTTAAGAACGAAACGTGGCTGTATCCATGGCATACAACAGGGCCAAAATTCCAGATCTTGTTTACAATTAGATGACATTTTTTTTATAATCTGCCACCATAAAAAGGCCGCCAAATAAAACCACCCGATAGAAGAATCGCCAGTAGCAACTAAATGCTTAAGCCTCATACTCACGATCAGTCCATCCAATGAGAACGGTCCGATGAAGCTGACTGATGATCTGATGTGCCTACACACCATTGGTTAAAAAAAATGAAGTTCAATGCTTCCAAGCATGCGTCGACTTGATTCTGAGCATTCGTGGATTTTTAACCGATGGACGCGAGTACTAACGATCGGTTTTGACCTATCGGTTAAACGTCCATCGGTTAAATTTTAAAGCAAGTTGGCTTTTTTTTAACCGAAGTTTAAGTAACCGATGGGGCCTACACACGATCGGTTTTGACTGATAAAAACGGTCCATCAGACCGTTGTCCTCTGGTTAACCTATCGTGTGTACGCGACCTTACTGCAATTAAGGAGGAGCAAAGAGGGAGATCAGATTGGTTGCTACGTGCAACGTTTCAGCTCCTCGTTCAGGCACTTTTTTTTATCACGAGGCCCAAATTGCTCTGTGAAGCCGCATTCTTCCTCAGAGACAGCGGCACATGACACAACGGGGCTCTACAAGACTTCTGGTCCCCTAGGGGCACTTTCATTTGTGTCTGTTGCGTTGCTTTTATTTATTTTTTGCATTTGTTCTTCTATACGTCTGTCTTCAAAGTGTGGGAGCGCGGTTCCTGTGAAGCAAATGCGATTAACACGCCAACAGCACCAACATATGTTCTCAGCTTAACCACTCCCGTGCCCTCCGACACGCATATGTGCACACGGCCAAGAGCAGATACATGTGTGGGAAAACTTTAGGTTGCAGGTGCATGTGATGGGAAATATATAAATTGTACAGATAATAGCTACACATTAGCAGGGCGCTTTCCATCTTTAAAGGGGAACCGTTCTCCTAGTTTCTAAATACAGAGCGGTTTAGATCTTAAAATATGAGCTGACAATTTTATTTCAGTTTCTAAAATTAGGAATAAGCACACAAGACTATATTGTAACGTGGATCAATGGCCCAAAAAAGTTTTTAGTTGTTCTAAATAGAGAGGAGGAGGTTTAAAACCTCGCAAGAGGCACAACAGAAAGTGAAAAAGTTTCTCCAAAGTGGAAAAAAATACCCTTTTGGTTGTCACCAACAAGTGTCCCCTTTGGATGATTGACCCTTCATTGGGATATCCTAACCAATGTTGGGGCCAATGCCCCCAGGTCTTACAAAATAACAGATGAATGATTGCTGCTTTAAAATGAAACGACTTTGCCTACCAAGAATAATGTACTAAACACACGTCTATCTATGATGCTTGCTTTAAATAGTAGGAAAAAGTTAGAACACCTACTAAGGCTTTTCTTCCCAAGGTGTATCCGAATTTCAAGGTTTCTCTTTACTTCCTGTCTCGGTGACATAACTTCTCTTCGTAGTTTCAAAGTGAGCAATAAAAATTCTCTTGGTGGTCACTGGATGTCCCCATTGAGACACAAGTGCTACTTGTGGATGGGGTAGCGACGCAACAAGTGCTACTTGTGGATGGGGTAGAACCGCAAAAAGGTGCTACTTATGGATGGGGTAGAACCGCAAAAAGGTGCTACTTATGGATGGGGTATAGACACAAGTAGTGCTACTTATGGATGGGGTAGAGACACCAGGTGCTACTTATGGATGGGGTAGAGACACCAGGTGCTACTTATGGATGGGGTAGAGACACCAGGTGCTACTTATGGATGGGGTAGAGACACCAGGTGCTACTTATGGATGGGGTAGAGACACCAGGTGCTACTTATGGATGGGGTAGAGACACCAGGTGCTACTTATGGATGGGGTAGAGACACCAGGTGCTACTTATGGATGGGGTAGAGACACCAGGTGCTACTTATGGATGGGGTAGAGACACCAGGTGCTACTTATGGATGGGGTAGAGACACCAGGTGCTACTTATGGATGGGGTAGAGACACCAGGTGCTACTTATGGATGGGGTAGAGACCCCAGGTGCTACTTATGGATGGGGTAGAGACCCCAGGTGCTACTTATGGATGGGGGAAGAGACCCCAGGTGCTACTTATGGATGGGGAAGAGACACCAGGTGCTACTTATGGATGGGGAAGAGACACCAGGTGCTACTTATGGATGGGGTAGAGACACCAGGTGCTACTTATGGATGGGGTAGAGACACCAGGTGCTACTTATGGATGGGGTAGAGACACCAGGTGCTACTTATGGTTGGGGTAGAGACACCAGGTGCTACTTATGGTTGGGGTAGAGACACCAGGTGCTACTTATGGATGGGGTAGAGACACCAGGTGCTACTTATGGATGGGGAAGAGACCTCAGGTGCTACTTATGGATGGGGAAGAGACACCAGGTGCTACTTATGGATGGGGAAGAGACACCAGGTGCTACTTATGGATGGGGAAGAGACACCAGGTGCTACTTATGGATGGGGAAGAGACACCAGGTGCTACTTATGGATGGGGAAGAGACACCAGGTGCTACTTATGGATGGGGTAGAGACGCCAGGTGCTACTTATGGATGGCATAGGAAAAAACCAGTGCTACCTGTTAGGGTTGTCCCGATACCGATACTAGTATCGGTACCGATACCGAGTATTTGCGGGAGTACTTGTACTCGCACAAATGCTCCCGATGCTTCTGCCGATACTTTTTTTGTATTTATCAACACGTTCTGTGAAAATTCTTTGAGTTTTTTACTACTGCGTGACAAGCAAATAAATGTTTTTTTATTCATTTTTACTAATTTTTATTCTTTTATAATGTCTTGAGTTAGAGTTCTTCATAATTCTAAAGAAAATATCCTTAGTCTGTATTGTGGTTTGAAAACTGTCACATGACATTTAAAAAAAGTATCGGTATTCGGTATCGGCGAGTACATGGAAAAAAAGTATCGGTACTTGTACTCGGTCCTAAAAAAGTGGTATCGGGACTACCCTACTACCTGTGTATTGGGTACAGGCACAACAACGGCTACCTACATACAGGGTACAAGCACTAGTAATGTACGAGGTACAGGCCGAAAAATCTGAGACACTGTATAGTGGGAGGAAGCTGCTGACATTTTGCTCATCCTCAATGCCCAACTTTTAAGAAAATAAAGAAAAGAAAAACCTGTTCTCAGATTTCTATCACACAGTCTTGTTGCAGTTACGGGTCAGGATAAGAAAAGAAACACATTCCCCAACCAGTCCCTGAGGAACTCTTACATGGTTTACCGATATCCCTATTTAAACACAAGCTAGTCCGTTCTCTAACCTAACATGTCACCCCTGCGCTGAGCATGCACGCTATGGAAGGTATACGTCAGGCAAACACCAACATTTACAAACAAAGCTCAACTCCAGTCACATTGGTTTGTAGGGTTATAGAATTATATAGGAAAGATTTTTCAGCACTTCCTGTCCCTGTGACACCCGTCCAAGAAATGGGGTGAGCAGTTATCACCAGCACAGGACAAACCAGACACAATAACACATTATCAGAAGTTCTAACCCAACCCTAATCTACGAAAAATGTTTCCACATTGGAGAGATTTTCAATGACTTCCTGTTCTGTCCTGAGAGGGCAAAGACAACATTAACCAGACAGCAGCTTCAACTCTTCTCCGCTCTATCCAAAGTGTAATGAAAGCTGGCTGAAGCTGGGCCTTAACTCAGTACAGAGATGGTGGAAACCATTTATAATGGGCACAGTAGGTGTTCAGACCCAGGAACTTAGCACAGGGATGGTGGCAACCCCTCATAATGGGCACAGCAAGTGTACAGACCCAGGAACTTGACACAGGGATAATGGAAACCATTTATAATGTGCACAGTAGGTGTTCAGACCTAGGAGCCCAAGGAAGGGATGGTAGGAACCCATCATAATGGCCACAGTAAAAGTTCAGACCTGGGAACTCAGCCCAGGGATGGTGGAAACCATCAGCACAGACATTATGGGCGTGGCAGGCATGAAGACCTAGGAACCCAACGCAGGGATAGTGAGAACCCCTCATAATGGGCACAGTAGGTCTACAGACCCAGGAACTCAGCATAGGGACGGTGGAACCCCTCATAATGGACACAGTAGGTCTACAGACCCAGGAACTCAGCATAGGGACGGTGGAACCCCTCATAATGGACACAGTAGGTCTACAGACCCAGGAATTTAGCATAGGGATGGTGGGAACCTCTCATAATGGGCACAGTAGGTGTACAGATCGGGGAACTCAGCACAGGGATGGTGGGTACCCCTCATAATGGGCACAGCAGGTCTACAGACCCGAAAACTCAGCCCAGGCAACATTGACATTGACATTCAGATAGTGGCTTCAACCCTTCTTCGCTCTATCCAAAGTGTAATAAAAAGGTGGCGGAAGCGGAGCTTTACACTTGGGAACCTCGCACAGGGTTGGTGGGAACCCCTCATAATGGGCACAGTAGGTATGCAGACCCAGGAACTCAGCTCTCACCAATAGGAGGTCCCTGAGAGACAGAAGAGACTGTCCTAGGGTTTACCTCTCCAGCGTACCCCCCAAAAAAAAAGTATTCATTTTTATCCGGCGTGACTCTATAAGCGCGGCAGATTTTTTACTCAGTGCTCACCGATGGCCAATAAAACCGGCCGAGAGAACAAATTCCAAAACGTGAAAACTTTGTGGGCCAAACTTTTCATCTTTTAATTGAGGACAAAGACGGAGAGACAGAGCAACGTAACTTCTAATACAACGCCGGCCTAAATATTTCACTAACTGTGGAGAAACGAGACTACGCATTTTTTTTTTAACTCTCGGTACAGTAAAAAGTCCTCACAAGGAATGTTTTTGGGGAAAAGGGATACAAAAAAAAAAAAGAAGAAGAGTGGACAAGGCGGCCTGATGTATGGCAGAGCGAAAGGAGTTAACGTGGGAAAAATGCCATCACAATGCCCCATGGCCTCGGCAAACAACCTTCCCATAGACGTGACAGCATAGCCGGAGCCTGTGAAAAGGCAGAGCAGGGGGCCGAGTTCCCACGGCACAGCATTAAGGAGCTGCTCTTATCAGGGACACGAGAAGGTGGAGCCGGGGGCCTCTGGACGCTCTCCACCAAAAAAGGAAGAGGAGGATAGCTGGGCCCGGGGACAGCTTGGCTCGGTAAAACCTTGTTTACCTAAAGGCAGAGGGACGGAGACAGGAGGCCAATACAGTATCCCGTTACTTACCCACAATGCAACAGATGAAGAAATTGTCTAGAATATATCAATCTGATGTTGTAGTTGTAAAGTTTGCACAATTAAAGGGGAACTACACCCCCCCCCCCCCCAAATAAACTCCCAACACTGGTCCCTGTCTATAAATTATTTTAATTTTATTTTTTTATAAACAATTACTAGACCAAGGAGATCAGCGAAGGTTCTCACTTTGCGCCTCCTCAGCGGCACCATCTTTAAATGGGGATCTGGTGCCTGGTGGGACCTGGCAGAGACCGAGCGGCACGTGTGTTCGCATATGCAACATCTCATAAAACGGCTCATGGGATGCCCAAGTCATGTCTCTCTTTTTGGTGCAACCATCTTTAAGATCTGGCACCTGGTGGGACCTTTGCGAAGATCCCCCTCCCTCCCAACCCGTGTGCGCAACATCTTCCACAGGGCTGCTAGGATGGCTACATCACATCTCGCCCTCCATGCCTAATCTTTGGTGCCGCCAACTTTAATTAAGATCTAGCACCTGGTGGGACCTGGCAGAGATCCCCCCCAACGTATGTGCGCAACATCTTCCATAGGGCTGCTGGGTGAGTTTATGGGACCTGGCAGAGGCCGCCCGCGTGTTAGGGGCCCCTAGGATGGCTACGTTGGGAGTCTTCCTTTGTGCCTCCTCTTTGGTGCCACCATCTTTAATCAAGATCTGCCACCTAGCGGAGATCCCCCAATGTGTGCGCAACATCTTCCACAGGGTTACGTCACATCTCGCCCTTCGTGCCTCCTCTTTGGTGCCACCATTTTTAAGATCTGGCACCTGGTGGGACCTGGCGGAGATCCCCCACAACGTGTGTGCGCAACATCTTCCACAGGGATGCTGGGATGGCTACGTCACATCTCGCCCTCCGTGCCTAATCTTTGGTGCCGCCATGTTTAATTAAGATGTGGCAACTGGTGGGACCTAGCAGAGATCCCCCAACGCGTGTGGGCAACATCTTCCACAGGGTTACGTCACATCTCGACCTTTGTGCCCCCTCTTTGGTATCACCATCTTTAACTGAGATACTCTGTCAGAGACCTCCTGGTGTGAATGCGCATATGCAATATCTTGTAAAAGGATCCAGGGATGGCTACGTCATAGCTCTCCATTTGTAGCGCCATTTTTAATTGAGATTCAGTTCATGAACAGACATGCCGCGAGTCTTTGGGACCTGGCAGAGGCCCCCCGGCTGTGTTTGCGCATGCACACAATTGTTAAGGGCTCCGAGGATGGCTACGTTGGGTGCCTTCCTTTGCGCCTCCTCTTTGGTGCCTCCATCTTTAAACTAAGATCTGGCACCTGGTGGGACCTGGCGGAGATGCCCCAACGTGTGTGCACAACATCTTCCACAGGGTTACGTCACATCTCGCCCTTTGTGCCTCCTCTTAGGTACCGCCATCTTTAACCGAGATCCAGCGCATTGGCCAGACATGCCAGGAGTTTATGAGACCAGGCAGAGACCTTCTGGTGTGATTGCGCATGCAAGCGACACGTGTTTATTTGTGCAACATCTCACAAAGGGCTCATTGGATGCCCAAGTTATGTCTCTCTCTCTGTGCTTCCTTTTTGGTGCCGCCATCTTTAATGAAGATCTGGCACCTGGTGGGACCTGGCGGAGATCCCCAACATGTGGGGAGGTACATGGGGAGAGCTATGACGTAACCACCCATGGATACCTTTACAAGATGTCACGCATGCGCATTCAGGCCAGGAGGTCCCTGCCAGGTCCCATAAACTCATGGCATGTCTGTCCATGCGCTGGATCTCTGTTAAAAATGGCGGTACCAAAGAGGAGGCACATAGGGGAAGATGTGACGTAGCCCTGTGGAAGATGTACCAACAGGGCTACGTCACATCTCGCCATCTTTAACTGAGATCCAGCGCATGGACAGACATGCCAAAAGTTTATGGGGCCTGGCAGAGAAGTCCTGGTGGGATTGCGCATGCGCAACATCTTATAAAGGAATACAGGGATGGCTACATCATAGCTCTCCCTTTGTACCTCCCCTACTTAGTGCCGCCATCTATAAATTGAGATCCAGTGCATGCACAGACATATCGCGAGCCTATGGGACGAGCCTATGGGACCAGGCGAGCCTATGGGACCTGGCAGAGACCTCCTGGCATGATTGCACATGCGCAACATCTTGTAAAGGGATGAGAGGATGGCTACATCATAGCTCTTCCTTTGTGCATGCTTTTTGGATCTTTAAAATCTGGCACCTGAGGAGACCTGGCGGAAATCCCCCAACGTGCGTGCGCAACATCTTCCACGGGGCTGCTGGGATGGCTACGTCACATCTCGCCCTTTGTGCCTCCTCTTTGGTGTCGCCATCTTTAACTGAGATCCGATGCATGGACAGGCATGCCATGAGATTATGGGACCTGGCAGAGACCTCCTACCATGATTGCGCATGCGCAAAATCTTGTAAAGCAATGGCTATATCACATCTCTCCGTTTGTACCTCCTCTTTAGTGCCGCCATCTTTAATTGAGATACAGCGCATGCACAGACATGCCGCAAGGTCTATGGGACTTCGTAGAGGCCCTCCGGCGTGTGTGCGCATGCACATCATCTTGTTAAGGTCTTCTAGGATGGCTACGTTGGGTCTCTCCCTTTGCGCCTCCTCTTTAGTGCCGCCATCTTTAGTTGAGATCCAATACATGCACAGACATGCCGCGAGGGCTATGGGACCTGGTAGAGGCCCTCCGGCGTGTGTGCACATGCACAACATCTTGTTAGGAGCTCCTAGGATGGCTACGTAGGGTCTTTCCCTTTTGCACCTCCTTTTTGGTGCCGCCATCTTTCAAGGAGATCCAGAGCATACACAGACATGCTTGCAAAGGACTCCTGGAAAGGCTACGTCCCATCTCTTGTGCCTCCTCTTCAGTGTTGTGACCGACGGAGGGGAGGGGGGGGAAGATAAACATAAAAGAAAAACGTTTGCTGCCCTGCCAGACCAGACTTTAGTATGTGGCAGAGCCTTGGGTATCTCAGGACTGGATGGACACTGGACAGACATATAATCCTTATTACATCACTGGATGCAAAGACAAAAAAATCCTTTATTATTGTTCAAGCAAATCCTCCAGTAGTGGTGGCGATGAGCTTTGCCCCTACACATTCACTGCCCAAAGACACCTTGAAAGTGGCGTCTTACGATGGACTCCGGGGATCTGCTTCTATGGAAAGCTCCTGAATGTGAGCAGAGAGACCGACATGTTTAAAGCGGCGCTCCGTCCCGATTCCTTCTAATAGTAAAAGAGCTGCAGAAAACAAAATCGAGTAGCTATGAGGCTTGAGACTGGAAACCCACACCACTGCCGTTCAACAAAAACCACAACACACAGACCTGCTGAAACCAACATCCGCTCTTCTCCCTACACAGCGCTGACTATCCCCTCCCGAAACCTGCACCATCATCATCACAGCCGCCACCATCTTGGATCCACAGAAAAACAATCAGGATCGACCCGCCTTAAGAAACATAGGAAGACAAAGCTGTGCGCTACTCTGCAAATTCATCACATGAGGACTCTGCCCCTTCCAGGAACTCTCCTCTCCTGAAATACTCTGCACTGCTGGAGGACTCTGCCCCTTCCTCTATAACTCTCCTCTCCTGAGATACTCTGCTGGAGGACTCTGCTCCTTTCTCTATAACTCTCCTCTCCTGAGATACTCTGCTGGAGGACTCTGCTCCTTTCTCTATAACTCTCCTCTCCTGAGATACTCTGCTGGAGGACTCTGCTCCTTCCTCTATAACTCTCCTCTGAGATACTCTGCTGGAGGACTCTGCTCCTTCCTCTATAACTCTCCTCTCCTGAAATACTCTGCTGGGGGACTCTGATCATTCCTCTATAACTCTCCTCTCCGGATATACTACTCTGCTGAAGGACTCTGCTCCTTCCTCTATAACTCTCCTCTCCCAAAATACTCTGCTCTGCTGGAGGACTCTGCTCCTTCCTCTATAACTCTCCTCTCCTGAAATACTCTGCTGGAGGACTCTGCTCCTTCCTCTATAACTCTCCTCTCCTGAAAGACTCTGCTGGAGGACTCTGCTCCTTATTTTATAACTCTCCTCTGCCGAAACACTCTGCACTGCTGGAGGACTCTGCTCCTTCCTCTACAACTCTCCTCTCCTGATATACTCTGCTGGAGGACTCTGCTCCTTCCTCTATAACTCTCCTCTCCTAAAAATACTCTGCTCTGCCGGAGGACTCTGCTCCTTCCTCCAACTCTCCTCTCCTGAAATACTCTGCTCTGCTGGAGGACTCTGCTCCTTCCTCTACAACTCTCCTCTCCTGAAATACTGTGCTGGAGGACTCTGCATCCTACAGGGTGTCCATGACATGTCCCCTTGTCATTTGATTGGCAATCCCGGATCCGGCGACACAAAGAAAGCCGTGCAGAGATTACGATTGGACGATTTTTCTATTATTCTTCTAATAGAAAGAAAAGAAGAGAACTGAAGGTGCTCCAGGCAGGAAGACGCACATTTCTAAGCCGCCAAGAAAACCAGACAGACTGGGAAGGTGCACAGGTGCTCTCATAGAAGAGCAGGGAGGCATGGGACGGAACGGCAGGGCCGAGAGAACAAAAAGCACGCAGGAGGCGGCTCCTTTAAGTCCACCTCCAATCAAAATCTTTATTTTTTTATTCTAGATCACATAGAACACCTGTTGGGCTTTTACTATCTATCACCCCACTGGAGAGATTTTCTCCTATTTCCTGTCCTGGTGACAACGCGATCATGGGACAGGAAATGAGAGATACAGATGTTAAAAAAAGGCAGACATATATTTAATCCGATCTTGAGCTACTGAGGTCGGTAACCAACTGTTTTTTTTTTTTAACAAAAAAGAAAGTAAAATATGTACATGTTCCATTTAGATCTACAGTATATCACAAAAGTAAGTACACCCCTCACATTTTTGTAAATATTTTCTTCTATCTTTTCATGTGACAACACTGAAGAAATGACACTTTGCTACAATGTTGTGTAGTGAGTGTACAGCTTGTATAACAGTGTACATTTGCCGTCCCATCAAAATAACTCAACACACAGCCCTTAATGTCTAAACCGCTGGCAACAAAAGTGAGTACACCCCTAAGTGAAAATGTCCAAATTGGGCTCAAAGTATCAATATATTGTGTGGCCGCCATTATTTCCCAGCACTGCCTTAACCCTCTTGGGCATGGAGTACACCAGAGCTTCACAGGTTAGCCATCTTCCCTCTCTGGTGTCATGTGACTCGTTAGTGTTACAAGGTCGCAGGTGTGTTCAATTTGGTGTTATTGCTCTCACTCTGTCATACTGGAGGAGTGGACGTTTCCTAGGCGGGCTGCATTTACATAGGCAACGCCCACATGTGAAGCTGAGCTCCTCCATGATTATCACTGGGTGTCTGTGCTTCTCTATACAACGCAGGAAGATCCTGGCTGGTGGGAGGGGCTAAGAAAACAGGAAGCTGTGAGAACACCCAGATCGGATCCCGAGCCTTCAAAATTAGACTTGTGCAATTCTTTTTGTACCAAATTCGTCTTTTGTCAAAATTCGGCATTGTCGTCAACTCTGAAACATGTAACAAGTAGTAACAAAAAAAAAAAAAAAGTAACAAATTTATCTGAAAGCAAATTGTCTAAAACAGGCATGTCCAAAGTCCGGCCTGGGGGCCAACTGCAGCCCCCGTTCCAGTTTAATGTGGCCCACCTAGTAATTTGGATATATACTGTATTTATCGGCACTGCCTCGGAGGGGACAGGGAGAGGGGGAACGAGTGCTGTCAAATTACATACAGGAGAATCTCCTGTTTACTCAGCAACATCTGTAAAAGGAAGTCCCAACTAAATACTGTATATTCAAATAACACGCCTGAGCTCATCTCTTCGCCACAAAGGCAAGAGAATTCTTGTTGGGCAGTGTATTAGTCCTCGAACAAACACAACCAAATTTTAATGGTTCAAAAATGTCAGGTAAAATAGTCGGCCCTTATGCCTGTTCACTTTAAATCTGGCCCTCTTTGAAAAAAAAGTTTGGACACCCCTGGTCTAAAAAGAACGAAAATCCAAAAATGGAGGAGGAGAATTCAAAAAGGAAGGAAAATCCAAAAAAAATAAAATAAAAAAAAGAAGAAGAATAAAAAAAAACAAAAAGAATTTAAAATAAATAAATAAAACAAAAATCCGAAAGGAGGAAAATCCAAAAAGGAGGAAAATCCGAAAGAAGTAGGGTTGTCCAGATACCGATACTAGTATCGGTATCGGGACCGATACTGAGTATTTGCGGGAGTACTTGTACTCGCGCAAATGCTCCCGATACCTAAATAGAATACTTGTTTTGTATTTATCAACATCTGTCTTGAGTTAGAGTTCTTCATAATTCTAAAGAAAATATCCTTAGTCTGTATTGTGGTTTGAAAACTGTCACATGACATTTAAAAAAAGTATCGGTATTCGGTTTCGGCGAGTACATGAAAAAAAGTATCGGTACTTGTACTCATTTGATGTCAGGACAGCCACCTACCTGGTTCTTTTATTTGCTGTACACTCGTATCCATGCACTAGGACATAGTGCTTTATTTGTGAGTGCTTTTCCTTTTTAATACATTTTCTATGCCATTGTGATTATACGGAAAGCACCATGTGTCATTCTTTTACCTTTTCATGACACCTTTCGTGTGAGAGAATATTCTGGCTGACCATCTACCACTAAGAGCTTCCAAGGAGACATCGCTGAACTCCAAATCCTCCTTTTGTGAGGGACTGCGCTTTTGACCTGCTATTCACATACAGGTCCATCTGTTCAGGTGAGCGGCATGTACTACCATTTGAAGACATCAGTTTGCTGTAGTTGTTACATCTGAACACCTTAGTGAGGCACAAGAGTCTGCTTGACCACTCCAATTGATCACCTGTTTGGACTGAATTTTTATTTATTTATTTATTTTGTTTTTTATTTCACGGTTTTGGTTTTATTTTGTAGCGCTGCACTGCTTTTTTCTATGTACTCTATCAAGGATTTCTATTGACCCTTCAGTGTTCAGCTGCTTTGCTAATTATTTGTACCTTTGCGCAGTCTGCTATCTCTCTTGTTGGTACTTGTACTCAGTCCTAAAAAAGTGGTATCGGGACAACCCTAGAAAGAAGGAAAGTCCGAAAAAAGCAAAGTCCGAAAGAAGCAAAGTCCGAAAGAAGCAAAGTCCGAAAGAAGCAAAGTCCGAAAGAAGCAAAGTCCGAAAGAAGCAAAGTCCGAAAAAAGCAAAGTCCGAAAGAAGCAAAGTCCGAAAGAAGCAAAGTCCGAAAGAAGCAAAGTCCGAAAGAAGCAAAGTCCGAAAGAAGCAAAGTCCGAAAGAAGCAAAGTCCGAAAGAAGCAAAGTCCGAAAGAAGCAAAGTCCGAAAGAAGGAAAGTCAGAAAGAAGGAAAGTCAGAAAGAAGGAAAGTCAGAAAGAAGGAAAGTCAGAAAGAAGGAAAGTCAGAAAGAAGGAAAGTCAGAAAGAAGGAAAGTCAGAAAGAAGGAAAGTCAGAAAGAAGGAAAGTCAGAAAGAAGGAAAGTCAGAAAGAAGGAAAGTCAGAAAGAAGGAAAGTCAGAAAGAAGGAAAGTCAGAAAGAAGGAAAGTCAGAAAGAAGAAAAAAAAATGTGGATAATTTCTATTATAATTAAAATGTTAAGTTTATTAACCATTATTATATTTTATTATTAATAATAATAAATAATTATAATAATAGTGATGAACTATTAAAATTATAGTAATTTCCTTTCAAATTTGGCTGTTGGTGAACGTAAAACGAATTCAAATTTATCCCAAGTTACGAATGATTAAAATCACAACTGCCGCACTAATACAGATGGAACGTAACAAATGCTAATTTATCCGAAGTTACGGGTATCAATCATAACGAATGATTTGAGAAAAAAAAAAAACAGAAGGAAATGAAAAAAAAAAAAAAACTAATGAAAATTAAAAAAACAAAACAAAAAAAAAAAGTTTATGAAATGAAAAAATATAAAAAAAAAAAAAAATAATAATAATAATAATAATAATAATAATAATAATAATAAAAAAAAAGAAATACTTTTTGTTGGCAGTGAACGTGTCTATTCATGATCATCACTGGGTCTCTGTGCTTCTATACACAATGCAGGAAAATCATGACTGGTGGGAGGGGCTGAAAAAAACAGGAAGTTGTGAGATGGCCCACATGGGACGCTGAGCCTCCATGATCATCACTGGGTCTCTATACAATGCAGACAAATCATGAACAGGGGAGGGGGATCAGGAAGCTGTGGAAATGCCCACATGTGACGCCGAACCTTTATGATCACTGGGTCTCTGCACTACTCTATGCGCAGCATAAGGTTGTCCTCCAGCCAGAATACAAGCCAGGCTCTGACTTGCTGCAGCTTCTAATGCACATGGTGAGAAGCTCACAGTGTGCGGTGATATCAGAGGAATCCGATTCATTCCAGGCGAAGAGCCGCTACAGCTGTGGAAGACCGGAGGGAAGGGTGGAGTTCCCCTTAAACTGCTGTTTGTTTCCCCAGAGGGACACGGTTGGGGGAACTCTGCGAAAAAAGATACAAAAGCGCCGGAAGGTGACGAGGCAGTGACAGCCGCCGAGCCGTATAAAGAAACTTTTTTTCTTTTTTTTGCTTTGTCAGGTCCGGAACCGACACAACTGGTTGGGCGAGGACGAGCCCCTTGTAATTATGTCGGGAACTTGCAACAGCTGCACCGCTTTGTCTCCCCGACCTGCCACTGCAGGGTGGATCCGAGGGGACCGCCTGGGGTTAACCTTTACCTCACCAGAGCGACACAATAAGAAAGCCAATGACGGCGACGCACCCTCTCCACCATCATTAAAAGGTTAACGACGGTGTGTGCTGCACCGAACCCGGGGGAGAAGGTTACATAACCACCAGGGCTCATAGAACCTTCATGTAATTTTACAAAAAAAAAAAACAAGATAAATAAATATATTTTTAATTCTGCAGATTTCATGCAGCAATCCTGCCATGAAGGTCTTTGTTTAGGAACTTCCTGTTATAGGGTGACAACGCTCTGTTCCATTCTCCAAACTGCGCACTTGTGTTGTCACCCTTTAAGAGGGGCTTTCAATAGAGATAAAGTAGCAATTTCAACAGATTAAAATAAACGCCTTAAAGACCTTCATGAAAGGATCATCGTTTGGGCACTTCCTGTTACAGGGCGACAACGCTCCATTCCCGATACCCTACTCGGCAACCCAACTCGGCAACCCAACTCGGCAACCCAACTCGGCAACCCAACTCGGCAACCCAACTCGGCAACCCAACTCACGTGTTGTCATCCTTTAAGATGGCCATTTCAACAGATTTAAATAAATGCCTTGATGATCCTTCCATGAAGGTCCTTGTTTGGGAGATTTCCTGTTATAGGGAGACAACGCTCCGTTCCTGCCAACTCGGCAACCCAACTCGGCAACCCAGCTCGGCAACCCAGCTCGGCAACCCAGCTCGGCAACCCAGCTCGGCAACCCAGCTCGGCAACCCAGCTCGGCAACCCAGCTCGGCAACCCAGCTCGGCAACCCAACTCGGCAACCCAACTCGGCAACCCAACTCGGCAACCCAACTCGGCAACCCAACTCGGCAACCCAACTCGGCAACCCAACTCGGCAACCCAACACGGCAACCCAGCTCGGCAACCCAGCTCGGCAACCCAGCTCGGCAACCCAGCTCTTGTGTTGTCACCCTTTAAGATGACCATTTCAACAGAATAAAATAATGCCTGGCCATCCTTCCATGAAGGTCCTTGTTTGGGCACTTCCTGTTATAGGGAGACAACGTCCATTCCTGACTTGCTACCCAACTCAGCTACCCAACTCAGCTACCCAACTCAGCTACCCAACTCAGAACTTGTGTTGTCACCCTTTAAGATGGCCATTTCAATGGATTAAAATAATGCCTGGTCAACCTTCTATTGTTAGAGCACTTCCTGTTATAGGGAGACAACGCTCTGTTCCTGACACCCAACCCAACTCAGCAACCCAACTGTTCACTTGAGTTGTCACCCTGTCACATGGGTTTGCCAAGGGAGATAGTGGATATTTAACCTGCCATGAAAATCCTTGTACAGGCACTTCCTGTAATAGGGTGACAACACTGCCCCCGTCTGCAAACGGTGCCCTTGCGTTTTCACCTTGTCAAATGGGCTTCCAATGGTAATGAAGGGGCCATTTTTACACATTAAAAAAAATCTGGTGATTATTCCATGAAGGTTCTTGTTCACGAACTTCCTGATATAGGGTGACAACACTCTGTCCCTGTCTCCCAACTGTGCTCTTGAGTTGTCACCCTGTCACATTGGCTTATAATAGAGATCAAGGACGCTGTTCTTCGCTTCCTGAAAACATCACAGCACCCTACCTCCACATTCCTCTTGGGAACCCTGGTGCAAGCAAAGGGCTGGCTCTTGAGGGGAGTCCCTAAATGCCTCCTGTTATCTCATTCATAAATATTATTAAAGCTTTTTTTTTTTTTTTTTTGTCTTTTGTATCAAGTACATCTATAACGTTTTTTTTTTTTTTTTGTTCGCCATTCCTGCACAGGTACCGCCAAAGCATCTCAAAGTTACAAGTCAATAAAGATTATCCTATCGTCCCCGTCTGCTTGAGATTTTTTTTTTACGACGATGGATAGAGACTTTACAGAAGCTCAAAAGCCTCGTAAAACCGCTCCATAATAACGTTCCATGTCAATCCGCTAAAAGTCATCAATACCTGCAGAAGATTCGTTATGGATTAAATTTTCTTTATATTTTTTTTTATAAAAAGGTCAAGAGAGAGAGAGAGAAGTGCCAGAGACAGATCTCCTTGAGAATAGATAATACGGAGCACTTAAGATAGGACACGCAGGCATTTAGCTGACCGGCTCTAGCAGCGCGGAGACATTACGTTGCGGCCATTAAAAAAGGGCCGACGCTCTTCTGCTGTGATTGAATTATTGAAAAGCGCGGAATTATTTATAAAGAACATAGTAACGCGTACATGTTCTAGGAGCTGGGAAGGAGACGCCATGGCGATGACCGACGGGGGAAGTAGGCTCCCCGTTCAGTGATATCAACAAGGTCAAGGTGTTATAAAAAAAAAAATAGCAGACCGATATTTAGTAGAAAAAATTAAATAAAAAGAACCCTCCGACAGGACTGCAACCACCTCAATACGGGGCACTTTCACCCCCTTCCAGCCCAGGCCATTTTTTTTAGCTTTCAGCGCTGTCACATTTTGCATGACAATTGCACGGTCATGCAACGCTGTACCCAAATAATTTTTTTTATTATTTTTTCCACACACATAGAGCTTTCTTTTAGTATTTGATCACCTGTGCAGTTTTTATTTCTTGCGCTATAAACAAAAGTAAAGTGACATGTTGAAAGAAGAAATAAAAAACAAACACACAGGGCCAGATTCATTAAGAGTTACGACGGCGTATCTTGAGATACGCGGCGTATCTTGAGATACGCGGCGTATCTTTTTTCTGTATTCAGAAAACAAGATACGCGGGGATTGAGCCAAGATACGAGCGGCGTAATTGTATTACGCCGTCGTATCTTAGTTGAATATTTACGCTGGCCGCTAGGTGGCGCTTCCGTCGTTTTACGCGTCGAATATGTAAACTAGCTAGATACGACGATTCACAAACGTACGCCCGGCCGTCGCAGTAAGATGCGCCGTTTACGTAAGGCCTTTTTTCAGGCGGAAAGTTATTTCAACAAAAAGATGGCGCAGCCAATGTTAAGCATGGACGTTGGGACCGCGTCAAAATTTTAAAATTTTACGTCGTTGGCGAAAACCGATTCAGAATGGGGCTGGGCATAAGTTCACGTCGTTTTCATTGACTATTTGCGACGTTGTAACGGTCACCACCGCTTACGACCTTCCATCCACCCACGACAAGCTTATCTGACACACTCTGACAATATTGCATACACGATCCATATCCTTTCCCAGAATAAGACGAGACAGAGCTCCATTCTTGCTTCCAAAGATATGACAATTTATTGGTATTTTCTTAGCTTCTTATACAGTCTCAAGCATAATGCAGTTTATCACAGGACAATGCAATCTCCACCCCCCTATTCACTCACTGAGGATAATTCTTTAATTGGTAGCTAGACATGACGGCACCGTATCATCGATAGGGTTCAATTAACCTTGAATAGTAACACAGACATCTATTTGAATAAGTTCTCTAGACAGCTTTATCACATAATGGCAGAGTCTTGTGAGAGTGGGTGCAATCAACACCTTCAACGGAATGTCTTTACAGTGAATAGCCAAAACCTTAAGATATTTCAATAGCCTATTATACAAAGGTATGACTCACTGGCTGGTTGACCTGGTCATGTCATTATGAACTCCTTGTGATATCTCAGTCCTGAAATATGAAGTATTAATAATGTCCCATCTCATGTAATATATGAATTATGATTCTTTGTCACCCTATGGCCCTAGTGGACATAAGGTGACCCTAGACATAGGAATATCTCAGTCTGTCACGGGCCATTCCGTTACAGACGTGATTTGCAGTTCGTTCGGTGCGTCATTTACGTGGGGTTACCGTTCATTTCAATACAACACGCCCCCTACCTGCTAATATGCATGCCGGCCCATTTAGGCTACGCCGACACAACTTATGGAGCAAGTGCTTTGTGAATACAGCACTTGCCTGTAAAAGTTGCGGCGGCGTAACGTAAATAGGTTATGTTATGTTAAGCCCGCACAAAGATTACTTTTTGCTATAAATAATATCCCAATTTTTTAAAACAAACTTTTTTCTCAGTTTAGACCGATGTGTATTCTTCTACATATTTTAAGTAAAAACACAAATAAAAATGCGCAATAAGCGTATATTGATCGGTTTGCGCAAAAGTTATACCGTTTACAAAATAGGGGATAGATAGCATTTTTTTTTCTTACTAGTAATGGTGGCGATCTGCGATTTTTATCATGACAGCGATATTGCGGCAAACATATTAGACACTTTTGGACCATTCACATTTATACAGCTATCCGTGCTATAAAAATGCATTGATACTGTATAAATGTGACTGACAGGGAAAAAGGTTAACACTATGGGGCGTTCAAGGGGTTAAATATGTGTCCTAGGGAGAGATTCTAACTGTAGGGGGAGGGGACTCACAAGGGGAGGAGACCGATCGGGGGCCCCTATGTACAAAAAACACCATCGGTCTCCTCTTAACTGACAGGACGTGGATCTGTGTTTACACACACAGATCCAAGGTCCTACTCCATTACTGGGCAATCCCGGTTGCCCGGCGCAGACCATGGCCGCCGGGCACGTGCATCGGGTTCCCAGTGACGTGGCAGGTTTTGCATACATATTTTGGTGGAGTTATTGCCTCTTTAAAGTCCCATCAGAGAGTTCTATTTTTTTCTGATGTATTATTGGCAATCTCCATTTCCCACTAGAGCTGAACTATCTTCTACGATATTTAGTAGATGCCCAACTGTCACATCTATACGAGCTTGTTGGGCATCCCATTTTTTTAAACCATGGACGTTAATATAGAATTGGCCTCCTCTGTGGCTATGAAGGCCTCCACTTTTATGGAAATGCTTTCCACAAGATTTTGGAGGGCGTCTTGGGGAATGTGTCTCCATTCTGCCAAAAGAGTATTTGTGGGGTTAGCTCTCGATTTTGGGCAAGATGATTTGGCTTGTAGCCAACGGTCCACGTCATCTCAAAATTTTAAGGTAAGGCCTCTTAAGTGTCTCCAGACCAAATTGGTCAAACCACATATTTATGGAGCTGGCTACCATTTATGAGATCAGGTACCAATGTTGGATGAGAAGACCTGGCTCACAATTGGTGTTCCAATTCAACCCAAGGGTGTTCAGTAGAGTAGAGCAACGTTTCTCAACCAGTGTGCCGCGGCACACTGGTGTCCCGTGAAGAGTCCCCAGGTGTGCCGCGGCAAAATGACCCCAAATATTGGCAGCTATCTGATGTAACACTACTGCTGGGCACTTCATTATCATTTGTCTTTACAGCGGTGCCGGTCCGCTGTGTAAAGCCTCCTGACCGCGTCTTGCCAACCGAATACGTCATTGGTTGCTATGGGAGGGTCGGACGCACGCACTGCTTCTGTGACGACAGAGCCGCGGGTACCGTCCTGAACTCTGCCTGGCACACTTTTCCCTTAGGGGGAAGAAGAAAGAGTAGAGCCACCGTGGCCGACACTGCTCCTCTGCCCACAGACATGGCCACCCGCTCAGAGAGAGACAAGGCCCTGAAGCTGAATGAGCAGCACCAGGCCATCCTGTCTCGTATGCTAAGGGAGGAGGACAACAAGTACTGCGCTGACTGCGAGGCCAAGGGTAAGGTCACTGACACCCCACATCCTCCATTCATGGCTACAGCACTCTGGATCTGATTGGTTGTTGTGCAGCTCTGACAGTTCTTCTTTCAGTGTATGTGTGCATGTGTACACATGTCTGTTAGTGTGTGTGTGTGTGTGTGACAAAAGTACTTCTGATGGTACAGGAATAGGGGGGGGGGGTTAGGATTAAAAGTAACATACATACAGACAGATGTGCATGCACACAAACAGGCATACGTACAAACACACGCTGTGTACCATTCACCATGGGTATACCTCCAGCTGCAGCCACAGCATGTTTACACCCCCAGCTGTTGCCTCTGCAGCTAAAGGGGCAAAAGTTGGGGGTGGTAAAAACAGCTCAACCATGTGGTTTTACTGCCCCTCTAGCCTGACATGTGAACAAGCTTTTGGTTCTGTTTGGATGCGTGCTGCGTGTAGGGCAGCCCATTAATTTCCCTACCCGCAGTAATGCGGGGAAAGAAGTCCCCGACCCTTTTTTTTTAATTGTGCCACAACAAAAGCAACCCATGTTTGCCAATGGATGGGGCACCATTAAGAATTAATGGCACCCCTAAAGAGCAGAGCATTTGTCCGTGTGTCAAGAACGAGCGCGATTTTGCTCGTGTTCCGCAACACACAGCGACGTGAACCAAGTCTTGGACAGGGGTGCCTCAAGACTGAAAATACTTTTCAAGGGCACCCCGACTGGAAAAAGGTTGAGAAACACTGGAGTAGAGGACAGGTGTCTGGGGGAATGTGCCTCGATTCTGCCAAAAGAGCATTTGTGGGGTTAGCTCTCAGTGTTGGGCAATAAGACCTGACTCACAATTGGTGTTCCAACTCATCCCAAAGTTTTTAAGTTGGGTTGAGGTCAGGGCTATGTGTAGGGCAGGCCATCCATGTACCTTCACACCAAGCTGGTCTAACCAGGTCTTTATGGAGCTGGGCACAATTTATGAAGTTAGGTACTGATGTTAGATGAGAAGACCTGGCTCACAATTGGTGTTCCAATTCAACCCAAGGGTTGAGCTTTCCGGGTACGGAAACCAATCCACTCAGTGGAAATTAGGCAATAGAGTAACCCATGGCCCAAGCTCAATCTTTCCCCAAGCCCTAAGCCTGGGCCTTCTCCTTACCTATCCCATCACCCAGGTCTTGAAAAATTCTGCCGACCAAAACCCAGACATACTTGGCTTAGCGAGGAGATTAGGACCCGGTTTTAAATTTGTCTCTATTCCTTATCCATTAATTCGAAGTGTACAGACAGAACTGGATTTAGCAAAACTGCGGAGGCTGACTCATCGCCACCTCTTGGCACAGAACGAGTGTGCCTAATCTTCTCTGCGTCTCCCGATGAGTGTTGTAGATCTTTTCCTTTCTTATTTTGGTACGGAGCCACGATTTGTTAAGCGATCCGAGCTGCGAATGAATCACAGTTTGTAGCAAAATAAACCTGAGCCTCGCGCCGTCCTCTCCTAAAAACACTTTCATATCAGCCTTTTCTGAAGCCACAGTCCTATTTAGAAGGATGAGATCACAGGGCTTTTAGGACCCGGTAAAGTGCAATGTGGTCAATTAAAAGAGATAATTCAGTAAAGAGCCTATCTACCCTTCCTACCGCGCCGATACAGTAAATCCTCTGTTGGAGTTTTGAATAAAAAAGAAATAAATCTAACACCTCTTTCTCCAAAACACATTATGTATTTGCTATCCGTTCCTTTAAGAGTCGTCTCCTCCGACAGACAATCCATACTTTCTCTTGGTTTGCCAAAGTTCTTCCCTGCCAATATGTGGGCAATCCCGATGCATTGCCCAATACCAGTTAGGGCATGGGTCCTCAAACTACGGCCCTCCAGCTGTTCAGGAACTACAATTCCCATCATGCCCTAGTCATGTCTGTGAATGTCAGAGTTTTACAATGCCTCATGGGACTTGTAGTTCCGACACAGCTGGAGGGCCATAGTTTGAGGATCCCTGAGTTAGGGCATTTTCACACTCGGTGCCCTCTGAAGATCGATCCATGCTCGGAACACTTTCATTTTAGAGGGCAGACGTCTCCTTGCCACCTGATTGAACCCCGTAATGAGGCACTACTGCGCCACAATCACGTGCACTGCATGTGGCGTGACCCCTTTGAAATCGACAGGCAAGTCTGACAGGCAGTACCGCCTGTTAAACTCTGCACATCAAGTTAGGATGCTATGGCCACGGCATGTGTAAAGCCCCATCCAGCTGCATTTAGAAAATTCTTGGTGGGCAGGAGGGGGCAGCAAAACCCCAGCTCAGCTGCCCGTTTTTACTGCCTCCCAAACGCCCATCTTTAAGGTTCCGTTTCATCGGTCCAAACCGATCGTGTGTAGGCTCCATCGGTCAGTTGTCCTTCGGTCCAAAAACAGAGAACTTGCTTTAAAATTGAACCAATGGACGCCTGACCAATGGGCCAAAACCGATCGTTAGTATGCAAAGGCATCGGTCAAAATCAAGTCAGAATCAAGTAGACGCATGCTTGGAAGCATTGAACTTCGTTTTTTTCAGCACGTTGTGTGTTTTAGGTCACCGTGTTCTGACACGATCATTTTTTTTCCATCGATGGTGTGTAGGCACATCAGACCATCAGTCGGTATCGTCGGTTAACCGATGAAAGCGGTCTTTCGGGCCGTTCTCGTTCGATGGACTGATCATGTGTACGCGGCCTTAGAGACCTTATGCCAGTGATGGTGAACCTTGGCTCCCCAGATGTTTTGAACTACATTTCCCATGATGCTCATGTACTCTGCATCATGGGAAATGGTAACCTTGGCACCCCAGATGTTTTGGAACTACATTTCCCATGATGCAGAGTACATGAGCATCATGGGATATGTAGTTCCAAATCATCTGGGGAGCCAAGGTTCACCATCACTGGCATAAGGTCTCTAAGGCCGCGTACACACGATCAGTTCCTGCCACTGGATTTATTAAAATTTTTCACTCAACATTGTAACTTTGTTTAAGAGGCTGCCACTGGGGTAACCCCCATGGAGGAGCTGGTCTCCTAGTGCTCACTCAGATTGTACACTGCAACTTTGTAGCAAGGCACAAGGTGGGAAGGTTGCAGCAGGGACTGATCCGCATGGACCCCGACGCAATGTGAGGCTCCCAAAGGGGCCCTTAAAAGCAATGTGGGGCCCTGATGGAGACCTTGATGCAAAGGGGGACCATTAAGCAAGTAAGGCTCTGATGGAAAACGCTGAAGCAAGGGGGGGCTCTGATGAAGACCTTGAAGCAAGGGAGGACCATGATGCAAGGAGGGCTCTGATGGGGACCCCGACACAAGGAGAGGCTCTGACTTGGACCCCGAAGCAATGTGGGGCATTGGACGGAGACCTTGATGCAGGGGGGGGGGGGACCATGACACAAGGGGGGCTCTGGCTGAAACCCTGATGCAAGGGGGGCTCCGACTGGGCCCCCCCAACGCAAGGGGGCTCTGGCTGGGCCCCCCGACGCAAGGGGGGCTCTTGCTGGGCCCCCCCGACGCAAGGGGGGGCTTTAACCGAGACCTTGATGCAAGGTGGGGCTCCGACTGGGAGCCCGGCGCAAGGTGGGGCTCAGATTATCACCAAATCAGATTTAAGACCATGGCTTAAAATTAACTATAGCGACTGACAAAAAGTCCCATGGGGCCAAAACACACCTGAAAATTCCCAATCTAAGACATAAAAGCACGAACCCCATGAGTCAGCTTCCATGCAACATTCTCACAGCCATGTGTCTTTAAGATGTGCGAGCGTTCAGTCTGACGGTGATGACATCCTGGCTTTAATCTATAAAAATACAGCGTAAGATATTTATCTTTCCAGGGAGCTCAGAGAGGGCAGCCGCAGTGCAACCCTCTAGAGAGACTAATAATCTGGAAATTACTGCCAGCTTACTGCACAAGCTGAAACCCGACTCACGTCTGACACAAAAAGAGAGGCCGAAAACAAGGTGCAAAAACGCAGTAAACAATAAACAGGCGGCTTTTATTACAGTGGAGTCAGGTTCCAGGAAGATGAATTGTGATTGGTCGTTGTAAATTACCAATAAGAAATTCCAACAGCAAGTGTTAGAAATGATAAAAATCGTTCATGTGAGGCAGGGGTCTCCAATGCAAGGTAGGAGTCTGACGGGCCCCCCCATGTAAGGGAGTGCTCTGATGGGGACCCCGATGTAAGGGAGGCCTCTGATGGGGGACCCCGATGTAAGGGAGGCCTCTGATGGGGGACCCCGATGTAAGGGAGGCCTCTGATGGGGGACCCCGATGTAAGGGAGGCCTCTGATGGGGGACCCCGATGTAAGGGAGGCCTCTGATGGGGGACCCCGATGTAAGGGAGGCCTCTGATGGGGACCCCGATGTAAGGGAGGCCTCTGATGGGGACCCCGATGTAAGGGAGGCCTCTGATGGGGACCCCGATGTAAGGGAGGCCTCTGATGGGGACCCCGATGTAAGGGAGGCCTCTGATGGGGACCCCGATGTAAGGGAGGCCTCTGATGGGGCTAGATACACTATATAGTCAAAAGTATGCACATGAACTTCAATGGCATCCCACCCAGTCTTAGTCCGTAGGGTTCAATATTGAGTTGGGCCACTCTTTGCAGCTATAACAGCTTCAACTCTTCTGGGAAGGCTGTCCACAAGGTTTAGGGGTGTCTCTATGGGAATGTTTGACCATTCTTCCAGAAGTGTATTTGTGGAGGTCAGCCACTGACACACCGCTTCACCGATCTCAGAAAAGAGCCTCCATCGGAGCCTCTTTACCATGTGATCAGCCGTGTCCAATCACGGATGATCACCAAGTAAACAGGAAGAGCAGTCGATCAGCTTTTCCTCACTAGCGTCTGTAGAGGAGAGTCGATTGGCTGCTCTCCTGAGGGGGGGGGGGGGAGTCTGTGCTGATTTTTCATCAGTGCAGGCCCCCCCCCCTTGGATTGCCGCCCAGGACTACCAGGATGCCAGAATGGACCACCAAGGATGGCCACCCCACTGGACCACCAGGTATGCCAACATAGACCACCAGGGAAATGCCAATCTGTGAACAGGCAGCTGACATTCAATGCCCAGATAGCTGCCAATCAGTGCCCACCCACAATGCCTGCCAGTACCAGAAGGGATGCCCATCAGTGCCGCCTAACAGTGTCCACCAGTGGCACCCACGAGTGCCCACCAGTGCCACTCACGAGTGCCCACCAGTGCCACCCACGAGTGCCCACCAGTGCCGCCTATCAATGCCCATCAGTGCTGCATATCAGTGCCACCCATTAGTGCCCATCACCAGTACCACCTCATTGGTGCCACCTTAACAGTGCCCGTCAATGCCGCCTTATCAGTGAAGGAGAAAAACGTATTTACAACATTTTATAACAGAAACAAAAAGAAAAAAACGTTATTTTTGTTTTTCAAAATATTTTCTTTTTTCTTTTGTTTAACAAAAAAGAAAAACCGCAGGGGTGATAAAATACCACCAAAAGAAATCTCTATTTGTGGAAAAAAATATTTTTGGGTACAGTGTAGCATGACTGCACAATTGTCATTTAAACAGCAACGGTGCAGAAAGCTGAAAATTGCCTTGGGCAGGCAGGGGAAATTTTAGGTTACATAGTGAACTTGGGCTTGTCCATCATGATCAAGCCATCAAGTTGGGTTTGGATACGGAGACAGGGCTAGAGAACCTTTGTCATGTTCTTATTGTTGCTCATCCCAATCCTACACCCATCGGAATTTGGTCAATTACTATAGTGTCGGCGAAGCAACAAGGCTTGACCTTTAACCTGGGAAATTTTAGGTTTTGTAGCGGAGTACAATATTAAACTCCACGATCTCCGCTGGTAACCAGGGTAAATCCACAGTCAGCATTGAAAAGTAAGGCAATGTCCCAAATTTCCCTCAGTAACCGGACAACACACAGCTCAGAGTCAACTGACTTTTTATTCACAGGCTTCCATATTTATAGAATTCCCCATGCAAGGGGTTTCCAAACAGCCAAATAGATTTAACAGGGGTAATACAGGGAGGACCAGATGGGGAACTTAACATTTTGGATAATTCTCCCATCAGGCATTGCTGCACGAGGGAAAAGTCGGTTGATAGCTGGGGTCTGGGGTTATGTGTTGTGGGAGTTCGGTTTAAAACTGCCGAACACCGATTGGGCAACATAAAATGAAGTACTTGAATGCTAGTGGCTTACGGCTGCCAGCATACCAATTACTATGCCCACATAAGACCCAGCAGAATACATAGCATATAATACAGACAACCTTTTGACATGCAACGTCCAGCATTCCAGAAGTGGCTAGGTTTGCCACAGGTTACATACTTGATCACGTTCAAATCCTCAAGTTTGTTTTGAATAGTCGGACAGGGTTAGAACCTTTGTCAGGTTCTTATCGTTGTCCGTTTCCCTCACTGGTGAGATTTCCCCAACTTCCTGCCCCGGTGACCCAACAAGAAGCGAGAGGGGAAGCTTCCCCACCATCAAAAAAAACACAAGAAAATACCCATTCTATATAAATCTAAAGGCATTTTCACATTATACGCCTGGCCTTTAATAGACGACATCCCTTGCAACGACATTTCGGGGGCCCGGCTTCCGCAGCCTCGAAGGGTTAATGGCAGAATAGCCTAAAAATAACCGTGGCCCTTTTTACCCAACTGTTCAGCGCCGAGAAAGTGAGAGCGTGCGGTGAGAGATTGTGTAGGTGGCGAACAAGTTACTCCCTCCAGCCTGGTGTTTGTGTTCCCCACTTAAACGGCTACACGCACTTCGCCGTCGATTGTCTTTAACGAGGCGCTCATTAGCACATTATAAATGGGTAGGCGGCACCCCCCCTCCCTTTGATCTACTTGCAATCTTGAAGAAGAGGTGTGCGCTCATTAGCGAGGAACTGCGAGGAGCCGGCGATGTCATCGGTCACCCGAGTGGCAGGGCCGGACTACTGTTGGTAGGTAGCTTAAAGTGAACCTGCCGAAAAATGATAAAAATGATTTCCAGGTGTTTACCGTAAAGCAACAGTACGAATGGGCCATCAAGGATCAATGATAGGTTCGCTTTAAGAACCAATACCTTGCTTCAGGGCCCCGTCGTCGTCGGCGCCAGTGGAAAGAAACAGAGCCCCGTCGTCGTCGGCGCCAGTGGAAAGAAACAGAGCCCCGTCGTCGTCGGCGCCAGTGGAAAGAAACAGAGCCCCGTCGTCGTCGGCGCCAGTGGAAAGAAACAGAGCCCCGTCGTCGTCGGCGCCAGTGGAAAGAAACAGAGCCCCGTCGTCGTCGGCGCCAGTGGAAAGAACAGAGCCCCGTCGTCGGCGCCAGTGGAAAGAACAGAGCCCCGTCGTCGGCGCCAGTGGAAAGAACAGAGCCCCGTCGTCGGCATCCAGAAGAGGAATAGTACCCCCATTGCTGGTGTCGGTGGAAGGAATAGTGTCCCATCGTTGGTGTCCGGAAGAGGAATAGTGCCTGTAGTGCTGGATAAAGGCAAGCAAAGGCCCTGGGCGGCAGTTTGGAGACCACTAAGTTGGAACATCAAAAACACTACAAAGAAAGAATATCTACAAAAAAGAAAAAAGAAACTACAGATGCAAATTATATAACATATTTCTTCGGGGAAGGGAAACGTTTGAACTTCTGAAGTAGTTATTTGAGATTACCCTTACACTCCTCAGAAATATGCCTGGCACGAACACCAGAGGCGCCTCCAAGAGTTGCCGAGTCGGCCATTTTGCAGCCAATACAACAAAGGAGACTGATGATAAATACGATTTTGTAAATGTCAAAGGGCTTTGGTTTTAGGCTAAAATACCTGTGAAATAGCTGCCGATCTGTTTGGTGTTTCCTCAAACTCCGAATGCAAAAGTATGAACTTTAGTAAACAACATTGAACAACAATTTTTTTTTACTTTTTTTTTTTTTTTAGAAATTGCTCTCGGTATTACCGCCTGCAAAATTTCCTCTCATTTGCTGTCCCAATGATTGAGGGTTCTGGAGAAAGAAAGGGAAATCCCACCAATGGGGACAGAGTCGGCCATAAAAACACGTTGGGTTGTTGCCTGACTATTTGTTCGGGAGCTCCCACAGATGGCATAAAACAATCTTAAAGCGGAGGTTCACCGTAAAAACTTTTTTTTTACATTGAGCTGACCCTCGACAATGACAGTATGCCGTTTTTTGTTTTTTTTGTTCGCTGTACATACCTTTGTACCGCTATTTTCTTCTTCAGCTTCCGGGTAGTGCCTCCCGCGGGAGTGGGTGTTCCTATCCAGCAGGTGATTGACGCGATGACAAAAACTACCTCCCCCCGTCGCATAAGGAGCGTCATGAGTTGCCGAAAGAAGCTGAACGGCGAGTCGGCGCTATACGGCGCCTGCGCACCGCTGTTCGGCTTCTTTCGGCAACTCATGACGCTCCTTATGTCACGTCAATCACCTGCTAGATAGGAACGCCCAGTCCCGTGGGATTCACTACCCGGAAGCCGTGGAAGAAAATAGCTGTACGAAGGTATGTACAGCAAAAAAAGAAAAAACCTGCATACAGTCATTGTTGCAAGCGAGCACAATGTAAGGGCAGAAAAATGTTTTAGGGTGAACCTCCGCTTTAAGGTTTATTTTAACCCTTGCAAACATTTTTTGGGGGTTTTATACGCTTAGGATCAGTGGTCTCAAAACTGTGGTCCATGGGCCGAATGCGGCCCTTTGACTCATCTGGCCCATGTGGCAATGTTTTAACCACCGATATAAGGAAATATTTGTTCGCCAGATACGAGGCATTCTTCCTCCCATAAGCACCACCGATGGGGCCCTGCCCCTCCCATCGACGCCACCGATGGGGCCCTGCCCCTCCCATCGACGCCACCGATGGGGCCCTGCCCCTCCCATCGACGCCAATGATGGGGCCCTGCCCCTCCCATCGACGCCAATGATGGAACACTGATCCTTCCACTCACACCAATTATGGGGCATTTCTCCTCCCATTCACAGCACCAATAAGGCACTGTTCCTCCCATTCACAGCACCAATAAGGCACTGTTCCTCCCACCAACACCACTGGGGCATTATTCTTCCCACTAATAGCACCAATAGGGCTCTATTCTTTATTCAGCTGACCACTGGGGCTATATAAAAAATGTATACTCCCACTTACTACCAACCCTGAAACATTTTCTATTCCCACTTGCCGCGGTGTGGCCCCCCCTATAGTCTGAAGAACAGTAACCTGGCCCTTTGTTTGGAAAGTTTTGGGATCCTTAAGATCCCCTTGCCATACTTTCAAAACAGAAAACGGCCGTAAGTGGGTTGTAAAGTATTTTTAACTTTTTCATACCCAGAGAAGAGGTCCTCAGTAAAGGGTGAACCTCAATTAAAAAAAGGACCACCTGGTCTCCTACTTTCCAAGGGAAATTGAGAGCTTTAGTCCTGATTCACACTAGTGAACTGGGGTAAGGGCTGGCTAATGATGAAGCCTTGCATTTTCATCTATGGTCAGCTTTAAAGGCCCTCACAGGGGCCATACTATTTTTGGACAGGGCCCAGGGCCGATAACAGATACTCAAAAAATCTGCCAGAAAACAAAAATGCAGCAAGAGAACATGAAAGAAAACTAAAACCTTTGATAATTGACACACACTTATACACTTTCCAGCAGCCCAAACAGAATGTCAATTATTAGGCAGAGGGCCGGGTAGCCTCAATAAGAGGACTTACGGTCATGTGATTATCCGACACAAGACTTCCATCAGACAATTATGGCCATAAAGTTGGATCGCGTGTACGGGGCTTAGGAGAGAAGGCCATACTTTTACAGAAAATATGGAGCACTGTGGTGATTCAGATGCCTACACAAATGAAGAACCCTCTAAAGCAGTGGTTCTCAACCTTCTTAGTGCCGTGACCCCTTGATAAAAATTTCCCAAGTTGTGGGGACCCCTTACAGTAAAAGTATTTTCGTAGCGTGGGTTGTCAGTACCCAAGGCAAGACAAAGTAATTTGCGGCCTAACGCGGACATTTAGCACTCCCTGAGTGCCTTCCACTCGTACAGTATTAAAAACCCTTATGGTAAATTTTAGGATGTACCACTCTTTGTTCTCCCTTCTTTCCCTTTTATCTCTCTCTATGCCAATTTCGTGTTTTTTCTTTCCCCCCTTCTCTCTCTAGCCCTCTTTTTCTTATTCTGTCTATCACTTTTTCTTTGTTCCTCCCACTCTTTTCCTCTCCCTTCCATGTATTCTTTATTTTTACTCCTTCGCTTACTCCTTGGTGGGGGTGTAATGGGATAAGTGGCAGTGCTGGTGGGGGGGGGGGGTTAGTGGCAGTTCTGGGAGGAGTTCTGATCAGCCAACTTAGGTGCTCTTGGTCAAGGCCATCTGCTGATCCGAGAACTGTACTGGGGACTTTTAATGGCAACTATATTCACAGATCGTGTAAATCACTGTTTCAGCAGTGACACCTATGCCGAAATCAGGAGATGGGGTCTCCTCCAGATTTTCCCACTTCACATTCCTCGCCAGTCAGCTGACCTCTAGTCTCTGACCCCCAGCCATGCCGTGAACTGAATGGGCGAGTGGGTGGCCATGAGCTCCAGGAACAGTCCAACTGGGTGTCCACAAAAAGGCTGGGAGAGCGTTGCGGGCTTCAGGAACAGCCCAGGATTCTTTGACTCCTGGTAAATTGTCATTCGACCTCCGAGGGGATCCCGACCCCAGGTTGAGAACCATTGCTCTAAGGCCATCCAAATAGTGGGCCCTTCCATTCACTCAGTAGGGTGGTAAAAAGTTATAAAGGTTATAGTTGCTGCCCGTGTCCCATTGTTTCCTGTCGTGTGTGTGGGATAGGAAGTGAATGGAAATCTCTCAGGTAGTTAGCCTGGCGTGCAAGTTGCCATATTGGTAGCGCTTGTTGGCCAATGGTAGGCTTTTTTTACTGTGAAGGTGAAGACCTTCGTACATGGCACCACTACCAACTAGATCAGGGGTGGGCAACCTCGGCCCTCCAGCTGTGATGAAACTACAAATCCCATCATGCCTCTGCTTTTAGAAGTCATGTCTGTGATTGTCAGGGTCCTGCAATGTCTCATGGGACTTGTAGTTTCACCACAGATGGAGGGCCGAGGTTGCCCACCCCTGAACTAGATTCATTGAGGTCAGAAGGGACCTCTGCGCAACAGCCATGAAACGCCCTAAAGTGTGGTAAGATTTGCTTACCAAGCCCGATCCCCCGGTATGGGTGCTTGTAACACCCCACACTTCTGCAGTCCTACATATCCTTTGCATGTCTATAGCACATTCTTATCTCCATGTGCAGTTAAAGTTTTTTTTTTCCTTCACGTCAAGAACACATGCAGATTCCCGCCCAACACAGAATTAATTTGACGCCCCCATGCAGATGAATCACTATCTTGCTGGGAATAACAGAAAACCTTATTTATAGTTAAGATGCCCAAAGTTTCTGTGTGGAAAGCCACCTCATAATACCTCACAGAGAAAAAAAAAGGACTAATTGACCTAAGGAACCCTGGTTAATTCGATGGCGGGCCTTTGGGCCCAAAGTTGCTCAAGTGGACCAATAGAAAGCAGTTGCTGAAAAAGTAAAAAGGATCCTGGTTAGAAAAGAACATTTTATAACCAAGCCAAGCTGGCCATACAGGTCAAAAACTGGTTGTACACCAAGCACAGTTGGCTCCGTGGTTAGTCTTTTTGGGAATCTATGTGGTTAGATTTGATTGGATTTTTCTCCAGGACCTATAGCAACTTTTTGACCAAGATGATCGGTTACTGAATGATCTGCTACGATAATTGATTGCATTAGTGATGCAATTCTTTCAATTAAATAGTTGTCTTTTTAGGTGTATGGCCAAACTAAAACCATAAATGCCAAAAAATGGGTTCTTCTGCTTCCGATTCCGAAAAGCGGAAGTTCCATTTATGGGTGGAACTCCGCTTTAAAATATTCTAAAACTCAGCATGAAGGTCTTCTGCTAAATTTGATGTGTGCGCTACAAAAGTTACGGCAATTTTTTTATAATAGCTGAACTTTTTAATTTAATTTTGGGTAGAGTGGGTAAGGGTTGGATCCTCTGCCAGATATGTATCGCTGTCTAATGACATTAGCCCTTACTTCCCGTTATGTAACTGGAAGAGGAAGTCAGCAAAGTCTTTCCCATGAGAAAACGCAAGGGCAATGGACAAGAAATTAAGGGAAAAAATAAATAACTAATAATAGCAAAAATACTTTATTATAGTCTAATCACACCACCAGATTTTAGTACCCTTTAAAAAAAAAAAAATAAAATAAAAAAAAATAATATGGGTAATTTTAATACAAGCATTCAAGCGCACAATGTACAGTGTGGGCCCATTTGTTTTGGATGACAACCCATGTGCATTACGGTGACTGTGGCAGAAAAAAAAAATATATAAAAATAAAAATAAATTTCTGTGTTGCAGCCCATGCAAATGGAGGGGCCATGTCCATCCCATCCATGTGCTGCGTACACCGTAGTCAATGACCCTTTGGCTTTGTGCTCAATTCAGCATGCGCATGGTTGGACAAGGGTATGCTTTAAGCGTCCCCTGCTTAAGAGCATGCGCATGTGTCAAGGAGGGTATGTAAACTCATTCCCTTATGGTGGCTAGTGCTAGGATTTCTTGACAGCCATCTTGTTTGAGTGCTAGCCCAACTTCTAGTTTTCTTTTGACTCAAATTGCTCGACTCTGCCCATGTCTCCTGTTCCTAACTCTGCCTGCTCCCGACTACCCTTGCCAGCCACATGCCTCGACATCTGCCTGCAAAGAGACAATCGTTGCTTGCCCAAACTCATGGCAAAAAAAAAAAAAAAAGCACCATCCTTGCCTGCCTAAACTCTTGTCTCGAAAGCGACAATCATTGTCTGCAGCCTGCCTGGAAAAAGACTATATTTGCCTGCCACCTGCTTTGACCACTGCCTGGAAACCAACCATACTTGCCTGCCTGGAAACAGACTATCCTTGCCTATCTATACCCAGTCTGGAACCCAACTCTCCCTGCCTGAAACCCAACTCTCCCTGCCTGAAACCCAACTCTCCCTGCCTGAAACCCAACTCTCCCTGCCTGCTAACCTACTTAGACCTCTTGTCTGTAAACCAACTAGTCTTGCTTGCCTCCTACCTTGAAACCAACTCACCTGCCAGGAGACCAACTACCTTTGCCTGCCACATGCTTGACTCTGCCCATGTCCCCTACTCTGCCTGCTCCCGACTATCTTTGCCTGCCACCTAAGTCAACTCCTGCCTGGAAATCAATTATCCTTGCCTGCCACATGCCTTGACACCTACCTGCAAAGAGACTATCCTCTCTTGCTCAAACTTATGCCTAAACTCCTGTTTTAAAAGCGCCGATCATTGTCTGCAGCTTGCCTAGAAACAGACTATCCTTGCCTGACACCTGCTTTGACCGCTGATTAGAAACAAACCATCCTTGCCTGCCTGGAAACAGACTATCCTTGCCTGCCATCTACCTCTGCCTGTAAACCAACTAGAGTTGCTTGCCCAAACTCATGCCAAACTATCCTTGCCTGCCTAAATTCCGGTCTCGACAGCGTCGATCATTGTCTGTAGCCTGCCTTAAAAACAGACCATCCTTGCATGCCACCTGCTTAAACCACTTCCTAGAAACCAACCATCCCTGCCTACCTGGAAACAGACCATACTTGCCTAAACTCCGGTCTCAAAAGCGATGATCATTGTCTGCAGCTTGCCTAGAAACAGACTATCCTTGCCTGCCACCTGCTTCGACTGCAGGCTAGAAACCAACCATCCCTGCTTTCCTGGAAACAGACTATCCTTGCCCATCTAAAACCCACTATCCTTGCCTGCCATCTACCTCTGCCTGTAAACCAACTAGTCTTGCTTGCCTTCTGTTTAGAAACCAACTCACCCGCAAAGAGACTAAATATTCTTGCTTGCCACCTGCTTTGACTGCTGCCTGGAAACCAAGCATCCCTGCCTGCCTCGACCCCCACCTAGTAACCAACTATCCCCGCCTGCTTCCTGCCTGCACTACCACCAGAAGCAGATTTAACTACAGTACCCTCCCTATTCATCGAAACCCCAGGTGGAGCAATCCCAACATGACAACTTGAAGCAAAGTAGCTTTGTGGCTACTTGGGACACAGGTCAGGGCGTTCCTGCCTTGGCTAAGCCTGAGTAACCACAAAGTGCCTTTTGGACTCCCTGCCTTGGGTAAGCCCGAGTCACCTTTCAGAGCAAAATCTGTAACAAAACGCACGTGCGTTACCACAATGCTTCATAGCGTAAATGGGCCCTTAGCAGGGTTAGAAAATTCCCCTAATAAAGTCCCAGACAAAAATAAAAACCCAACTAAAATGTTTAACTCTTCCACACACTAACTACAAAGATTTTTTTTTGGCTGTAGTTAGGCTTTAACTAAACCCCATGTGTTCATGTTTGACCAAAGCATACCTTCAACGGCCTGAATAAAAACCAAGCATCAGAGACCAGCCTATGGTGAGCAGATCAGAACAGGAGAACAGGCAGAGAGGGCGGCGGCACAGCGTGGAAAAGTGGCATATGCCAGGTAGCACGGCCGGGCACCCAGCAGTACGGGAGAGAGCTGATGTCACGTAGCAGAGAGGACAAGATGTTTCAGGACGGCTGACGGAATGCTTCCAGCAGCTGCTCTCAACACGGGTAGCTGGCAGGTACTGCCGCCAAAACTATCGCTCCAAATGCTCACTGTCAATTAACCCCTCACCTGCTGCAAGGCAGCGTCGCCGAAGATTATTACGGTTGTCGCTCCAGCGCTGATCTACATTCTATAAATAATTCAGCTGCTTAGTAAAACGAGAGAGAGAGAGAGAGAGAGAGAGAGAGAGAGAGAGAGAGAGAGAGAGAGAGAGAGAGAGAGAGAGAGAGAGTTAAATGATTGTTCACGTTTTGAACAGATGTCACGGAGGTGAAATTACACGGCCACAGGATTTCGGTGGCCAGGTTGCCCGAGTTCTGTGGTAGGTTTTATTTATCTGAAAATATGGAAAATGCAACAGAAGACGAAGAAGAAGTGAAACTTCATAGGGTGGGGGAAAGTGCCAAAATCTCTTTGCTGCCACCACTGAGCAATACAAAATACCAGTGAGGTACAAGCAACAAGTTTAAACCCCTGGTACCCAAAATGCAGCCTGTCGGCTCTCTGGGTGTGTGGCCCCTCACCTGTTGGGCACAGGGGTTTAGAAAAACTGAATATTCTGGAGAATTTCCTACACTTTCTGCCCAGGTGAACATTATGATTGGGACAGGAAGTGAAGGCTAAATCCTCAGCGGGACAGGAAGTGAAGGCTAAATCCTCAGCGGGACAGGAAGGGAAGGCTAAATCCTCAGCGGGACAGGAAGGGAAGGCTAAAATCCTCAGCGGAAGAGAAAGGAAAGGCTAAAATCCTCAGCGGGACAGGAAAGGAAGGCTAAAATCCTCAGCGGAAGAGGAAGGAAAGGCTAAAATCCTCAGCGGAAGAGGAAGGAAAGGCTAAAATCCTCAGCGGAAGAGGAAGGAAAGGCTAAAATCCTCAGCGGAAGAGGAAGGAAAGGCTAAAATCCTCAGCGGAAGAGGAAGGAAAGGCTAAAATCCTCAGCGGAAGAGGAAGGAAAGGCTAAAATCCTCAGCGGAAGAGGAAGGAAAGGCTAAAATCCTCAGCGGAAGAGGAAGGAAAGGCTAAAATCCTCAGCGGAAGAGGAAGGAAAGGCTAAAATCCTCAGCGGAAGAGGAAGGAAAGGCTAAAATCCTCAGCGGAAGAGGAAGGAAAGGCTAAAATCCTCAGCGGAAGAGGAAGGAAAGGCTAAAATCCTCAGCGGAAGAGGAAGGAAAGGCTAAAATCCTCAGCGGAAGAGGAAGGAAAGGCTAAAATCCTCAGCGGAAGAGGAAGGAAAGGCTAAAATCCTCAGCGGAAGAGGAAGGAAAGGCTAAAATCCTCAGCGGAAGAGGAAGGAAAGGCTAAAATCCTCAGCGGAAGAGGAAGGAAAGGCTAAAATCCTCAGCGGAAGAGGAAGGAAAGGCTAAAATCCTCAGCGGAAGAGGAAGGAAAGGCTAAAATCCTCAGCGGAAGAGGAAGGAAAGGCTAAATCCTCAGCGGAAGAGGAAGGAAAGGCTAAATCCTCAGCGGAAGAGGAAGGAAAGGCTAAATCCTCAGCGGAAGAGGAAGGAAAGGCTAAATCCTCAGCGGAAGAGGAAGGAAAGGCTAAATCCTCAGCGGAAGAGGAAGGAAAGGCTAAATCCTCAGCGGAAGAGGAAGGAAAGGCTAAATCCTCAGCGGAAGAGGAAGGGAAGGCTAAATCCTCAGCGAGGCAGAAAGTAAAGGCTAAATCCTCAGCGAGGCAGAAAGTAAAGGGTAAATCCTCAGCGAGGCAGAAAGTAAAGGGTAAATCCTCAGCGAGGCAGAAAGTGAAGGGTAAATCCTCAGCGAGGCAGAAAGTGAAGGGTAAATCCTCAGCGAGGCAGAAAGTGAAGGGTAAATCCTCAGCGAGGCAGAAAGTGAAGGGTAAATCCTCAGCGAGGCAGAAAGTGAAGGGTAAATCCTCAGCGAGGCAGAAAGTGAAGGGTAAATCCTCAGCGAGGCCGAAAGTGAAGGGTAAATCCTCAGCGAGGCCGAAAGTGAGGGTAAATCCTCAGCGAGGCAGAAAGTGAGGGTTAATTCTCAGCGAGGCAGAAAGTGAAGGGTAAATCCTCAGCGAGGCAGAAAGTGAAGGGTAAATCCTCAGCGAGGCCGAAAGTGAGGGTAAATCCTCAGCTGGATAGGAAGGGAGGGTAAATCTCTTCACCAGGACAGGAAGCGAGAGGAAGTCTTCACTGGAACAGGAAGAATAAACACCAACCTTCTGCAACAGAGAAGGGTTAGAAACTCTAAAATTTTATTCCCTTTTGTGAAGATTTCCCTACTTCCTGTACCAATGAAAGCAAATGTGAATAGGACAGGAAATGGTGTAAATCCACCCCAATGGGGACACAGACACTAAAGATATAAAAAAGGACCAAAGCTTTGCTGGCTATCCACGAGCAGAAAAAAAAGCATTGCCGGACCTTTCAAAATGGCCACTAGTCGAACTGTAAAGTTGATCTCAAAAGACTCAACAATCCTTATGACCGAAATATGAATCAGGAAAAAAAAAAAAGAAGAAGAAAAAAAAAATTGTGCCTTGGGAAAACTTCCAGCCGGCCACGATTGTCACAAACAGCAGGAGGTCCCTGGGACAGGTGTGTATCCAAGAACTGCTCACACGCCTACCACAAAATTTGCCAATTTAAACAGTAACATTACAGCTCCACCAATTAGCATAATTCGTCACGGGCCTCCGCCCAGCGTTTCCCAACCTCGCGGCGACCTGATGCTAATTTTCTCCTACAAAAAAAGGGCTTCTGTGTCTATGTGAAGAAATTGAGGATTTTCCTACAGAGGCAAAAGTTTCCGATTGTAGAACTAAAGACTGTACAGTCCGACTGTAAGGGATGACCCAGAATACCTTGGTGGAGATACATCAGGCCATGCTAACCCGAAATTCCTTTGCTGTACATACAAAAGGCTATTAATTTTTCCCAGAATCCCTTGCTGGACATACATCAGATCACAGTGACCAAAAAGTTCCAGCTGACCCAGAATCCCTTGCTTGACCTAAGTCTAGCCACGTTTACCCAGAATCCCTTGCTTGGGCATACACAAGGCCATGTTGACCAAAATCCCTTGCTGGGCATACAGTACATCAGGGCATGTTGACCAAAAATCCCTTTCTGGACCTAACCCTAACCATGTTTACCCAGAATCCCTTTCTGGGAAGCCATCAGGCCACGGTGACCTAGAATCCCTTGCTGGGCATACATGGGACCACGTTGACCTTGAATTTCCTTTTGGACATACATGGGACCAAGTTGACTCAGAATCCCTTGTTGGACATACATCAGGCCATGTTGACCCAGAATCCCTTGCTGGGCATACATCAGACCAAGTTAACTCTGAATCACTTGTTGGACATACATCAGGCCACGTTTCATAGAATCCCTTGTTGGACATAAAGTACATCAGGGCATGTTGACCAAAAATTCATTTCTGGACCTAGCTCTTACCATGTTTACCCAGAGTCCCTTTCTGGGAATACATCAGGCCACGGTGACCTAGAATCCCTTGCTGGGCATACATGGGACCACGTTCACCTTGAATTTGTTTTTGGACATACATCAGTCCATGTTGACTCAGAATCCCTTGTCAGACACACATCAGGCCTTGTATTTATCCAGAATCCCTTGCTGGACATACCTCAGGCCTTGTATTTACTCAGAATCCCTTGTTGGACATAAGTCAGGCCATGTTGACCCAAAAATATTTGCTGGACATACATCAGGCCATGAATGAACCCAGAATCTCTTGGTGAACATACATTAGGCCATGGGGACCTAAAATTCCCTGCTGGACACATATCAGGCCATATTAACTCAAAACCCTTTTTGTTACATACATTAGGTAATATTTACGCAGAATCCCTTGCCGGAATACCTCGGACCACGTTGACCAAAATCCTTTCATGGCCTTATATCTGCCAATGTTGACCCAGATTCCTTTGTTGAACATTAACCAGGCCTTGTATTTACAAAGAATCTCTTGCTGGACATACATCAGGCCCTGTTTACCCAGAATGTCGTGCAGTCCCCATCTCCAAACACAAGCGGCCTCCCTGTACGTACAGCAATGAATCACCAGATCCAAAGGCTGATAATGACTAAGTCAGTGCAATAATTAATACAAAGTCTTCTTACAAAAGGAGCAGGGCGTGTGTGGAGTGTCTGCCGGGTTACACCCCATGGGCAGTGTGGTAAACACACAAATTACAGCGTTTGCTGGGCGATTTTCACACTGCTCATTCTCTTCTCGCTTTCACGGTGACTCAAGGAAAGTGGAAACAAACCTGCTTTAATCATGACCTGGCTGCAACCATGTTGGATTTCCTGCAGAAGCAGTCAGGCTGCTAGGGAGATGCAATGGAATACTGCCCCACCACCAAGAGGAATTTCCACGATAAATACACAGGTAGAAACTAAACCCAACCCAACCCAACAGGGGGTTTAACTCCTCCATAATCCACCAAAAACGAGGATAACGTTTTGGTTTTAGACTTTGTAAGCAGTTTAATCAGAGTCGGTTCACACTGGGGCGACACGACTTCCAGCACGACTTTCAGAAGCAACTTCCACACTACTTGAGCATGAACCACAGGGCGATCTGGGGCGATTTACTACACGACTTGAAGTCCTTTTCAGGTCAGGAGACATTCCAGTGGCCAATAAAACAACAATCAGCTCTGGGAGAGGGAGGGGTTTGTCTGAGAAATGTATGTTATCTTGCTGGGAAGTAGCTTCAATTAAAACAGTGATCAGACTTGGAAGCGACTTCCATTGAAATCAATGGGTACAAATCGCCTAGAAGTCAGATTGAAGTAGTACAGGAACCTCTTCTGAAGTCGGAGCGACATGAGTAGTGTGTATTAACACCGCTCCCATTCACTTACATTGCTTTTCTGGACAGCACGACTTGGGACGACTTGAGACGACTTCAAGTCTGATCCCAAGTCGCCCCAGTGTGAACCGACTCTAAAGATAGTTGTTCAAGTACTTCCTTTTATACGACAACGTTCTGTACCCATCTCCCAATTGTGCTACTACGTTGTCATCCTGTCATACAGGCTACAAGTGGGATAGGGTTAGAGGGTTAGGGTTTTCCATTGAAGAATATGGCTAGGACTCAGGAATTGGAAAAGGGACCTCCCTCAGAGGTCAAAGGTCAGAAGGCGGGTTCCCAGAAGTCAAAGGTCACAGGGCGTGGCTGACCCACCCCCACCAAAGCGTACCGCCTACCCCAACTTAGGCTCCATTCACATCTAGGCGTACGCTGTAGCGTCGTATTGCGGCGACAAATCAATAGGCGTTTTGTCCCCGCGATTTGCGGCGACAAAACACCTATTGATTTTTTGCAGAAGAGGTGAATTAACATTGCCGGCTATGCCCGTACGCCCGAAAAAAAGGGTCCGGGACTTGTTTGAGCTTCAGGCGTATGGGCGTTTGGGCGTTCAGCGTGGAGATGTGAACCATCTCCATAGCCGACAATGTTAATTCGCCCCTCCAGCGTATCTAGGGCTGCTTCAGCGTCGGGCGTAAGGCGACAAAACGCCTAGATGTGAATGGAGCCTAAGTCGGGGAATGAACAAGTCGGGGCAAGCAGGAAACCCGCTGTGAGAAATATAATCAGAGCGGCCTGTGTGTCCCCCCCAATGGCGCCACAGTGGCCAATGTCACCCAATGACACCACAGCACCCCATAAAGAAAAGTATACAAGTTGCCCACACTCCAAAACGATAAGGAAATTCAAGAAAAGTTTATTGAAATCTTTTATATGAAAGACGTACAAACATCACAGCTGCAAACCATGGAATAGCAGTTAACGCGTTTCACACAAGATGCGGTTAACGCGCCATGACTAAGCACATCTTGTGTGAAACGCGTTAACTGCTTTCATAGAGAGGATTTAACTCCTTCTCGCAGAGCATACACAGATATGCGGCCTTGGCTTCAGGGGGTTATATTGGGATGACGCCTGCAGGCATCATCCCGGTACCCCCTTTTTTTTTTATAGAGCCGGAGGGATAACAACTGATGCGGCAGAGTTAAAATACAGATTTTAACAAGCAACAAAATGTCAGAAATAGTCCGTCGTGAAAGGGTTAAAATAAAGTTGAATTTTCCTTATCATTTGCAGTATGGACAACCTGTAGATTATCTTCTCTGGAGTCTCACAATAACTGATCGGACCAGAACCTGATTGGTTTGTGAAGGGGCCGATTAACTGTGTGCTCATTTGGAGCCTTGTTTATTTCAATCGCCACAGCGCCCCACTTCACACAGTGACCCGAGACTCCAGAGCAGCTTGTGCATCCTGTGGCACCCCGTGGCCCCCATTTTTCTGCGCACCCTGTTGTGTCCAGTGACTCTCGGTTCACCTAGTGTACCTTCTTGACACCTGTGTCTCCATGTACCCTGGACATTCCTGTAAGCCCATGCAGGTACAGACCCCTGCCTGTTACACTTTAAATAAAACCTACCACAAAAAAAAAACATACAATTTCAAACTCTAAGCATAAACAAGGTCCAACATAAAGTTAAGGGATATACAAGCCGATAATATTAATAAAACTATTATTATATATTGTGCTCGTTAATATGATAGGGCCTTACAAAGGTCTTTAAATAAATGGCTCCAAGTACGGCATTAAAAATTTCCCTGACACAGAAAGGCCCGAGATGCAATTAAAGCCTCATTAGAAGTGGTCGCGGTGACCCAGATACATGGGATCCGACCGTAATGATATGAAGTTGGGAGGAATGCGATTATTTCGGGAATAATGAAGATAATGAACCCCGCAGTGGCAAACCTGGAGCCTGCCTGCTGCCTTGCTGCGCCTGGAGCTTGCCTGCAGGCCGAGGCTTGCAACATGGCAGCCTCTCATACCGCGAGGAGGGACAGAGAACGCTTCCACTTCCAGCAGCCAAAAATAGAAGTCTGCTCTTTTCTAGGAGGTGCGAAGCCAGAGGAAGGAAAAAAAAAAAAGGAAAAAGAAAACGAGCGCTGCCATAATTTTTTTGGATTATTTAACAGGGAAAACAAGCCGAGGCCTTTTGTTTTGTTTACATGAGGCCTAGTGTGCAGTTAGAAGCCTGCCTGGTAAACTCCTAGTTTAAAGGAGAACACAAAACTGTTTTTTTTTGTTTTGTTTTTTTATCACAAGAAGATGAAAACTGTTTAGACCTCTGAATAGATCCTATTATTAACGGTCTAAAATTCTGATCAGCTGTCTAAATCCAATATTTTGTGTGGGCACCAGTCTCTGTGCTCTGCATGACCCTGTCAGAAAATGAAAAGGGGCCATATTCAGGTCCTTGTTTTTTTGTTTTTCCACACACGCATGACTTTTAGACTTATTACAGCTCCCAAAAACGTATATTTTACATTTATGTGGGTTGACTAGGCTAATAATGTATCCATGTCTGCTGTCCTGTCAGGCAAAGGGAGACTCAGCCATAACAGTGTATATATATTTATATATACACACATACACACACACACACACACACACACACACCAAATGGATGGTCTGCTTTTCTTTTTTTTCTTTTTTGCAAGCCCCCTGCCCACCCAAAACAAAATGGCAGACCGCCTCATCCTTAATTCAATGCGCAACAATGCAAAAATAAAAAAAATATTAGTAAGGCCTTGTTCACACAAGCATACCAAAGTGTACACCCAGTGCGAGGGAAGTGAATACCCGCAGAAGGATACACAGGTGTTCCATGCATCCCCTCATGCAGGCGGTCCCATTGTTGTCTATAGGGACGTAGCGGATGCATGTATACAGCCGCTGCCCCTAATCTGACATCCGTGTGGGTGCATGGCTTTAAACGCACACGGTCTAAATTCAGGATCGTACACCCATACAGAAAAAAAATTGGAAGGGGCGGATGTCTCCGGGCAGCCGCTATGTCCTTATAGATATCAATGGAACTGCCTGTACAGGGATGCACAGAACACCTGTGCATCCCCACATGGGTAAACACTGCCCTCACACGAGCATACGCTGTAGCATGCCCATGTGAACGAGGCCCAATATTTACTGGCCTCTTTTACGTTTCCTGTAGTATCCTTGATCTGCCCCACTTCCTTGCTAGCTTCTTCCTTACTCTGTGCCGAAACTCACACCGCCACCTGCTGGCTTCTTCCTTACTCTGTGCCAAAACTCACACCGCCACCTGCTGGCTTCTTCCTTACTCTGTGCCAAAACTCACACCGCCACCTGCTGGCTTCTTCCTTACTCTGTGCCAAAACTCACACCGCCACCTGCTGGCTTCTTCCTTACTCTGTGCCAAAACTCACACCGCCACCTGCTGGCTTCTTCCTTACTCTGTGCCAAAACTCACACCGCCACCTGCTGGCTTCTTCCTTACTCTGTGCCGGGCCACCAATGACATTTGCGCCTGACCTGGCACATGTGCAGTACGAGACCTGAGAATACCAAAATCATATGATGCATCCGCAAGCCGGGCAAGATCTTCCCAGGAGGTACGGACATTGTAGAATTCCCAGGGTACACCTGTGAGGCCCTGGTCACATCACCAGTGCCTTAATAAACCAGGAAGTGAAATTTAATCAAATGTAAGTTCTAGAATAAAATATTTTTTCCTTCATATAAAATGAAGATGCTTTAAAAATCAACATGCAGAGATGCATGCAACAGGGCTTTATGGTTTAAGGGGTGGGGGGGGGGTAGGGGCGTGCACTTTAAAAAGCCATTTGTAAACAAATGAATTTGCCAGAAAACCTAAACTAATACTGACCTCTTCTCCAGCCTCCAACACTTCCGAGAGGATTGGTTGAAGTCACCACTCTTTCCAGCAAAGCTGGAATCTCAAAATCCTACGAGGACACACTTCAGCCTATTGCATTCCAGGGCAGAAACCACAGTGACACCGACCGTGGCTACCAGAAGCATCGAAGGCCAGGCCCAAGAAAATATGTTTCTTTGCTTATGGCTAATACTTTGTTTATAGATGGACTTTTAAAGCCATTGGTGTGTGTGTGTGTGTGTGGGGGGCACCATCAAAAAAGTGGACAAAGGTCCACTTTACATGGCCCAAAGCCCTTATTTGCCAAAAGACACTGTGATGTCATCCGTGCTTCCTGGAAAAAAAGAGCCCAGGCTGAAGTAAAGGGATTTTTAAATACAGCTTACCTGTAAAATCCTTTTCTTGGAGTACATCACGGGACACAGAGCGGCATATTCATTACTATATGGGTTATATGGAGTACCTTCAGGTGTGGACACTGGCAATCTCAAACAGGAAGTCCCCTCCCTATATAACCCCCTCCCCTAGAGGGAGTCCCTCAGTTTTGTAGCAAGCAGTATGCCTCCCAAAATGGTCACCCAAAAGAGGGGTGGGAGCTCTGTGTCCCGTGATGTACTCCAAGAAAAGGATTTTACAGGTAAGCTGTATTTAAAAATCCCTTTTTCTTTCTCGTACATCACGGGACACAGAGCGGCATATTCATTACTATGTGGGATGTCCGAAAGCAATGCTTTAATGAGGGGAGGGAGACATCTTCCAAAGAAGGATTTAATTTTAGAGGTATACTCAGATACTAGTAAATCCAACTTAAACGAGAAATGTAAATCTCAAATCAAATCAAGGGAGCCCCCTCAGATCCTGAGGAGCTTGAATCGCGGCCTGTAGTACTGACTGCCCAAAGGCTGTATCCGCATTCCTTCTTACGTCCACTTGATAAAATTTTGTAAACGTGTGGACTGATGACTACGTTGCTGCCTTGCATATTCGAGCCATAGAGATCTGATGATGTGCTGCCCAGGAGGTGCCCCTGGCCCTGGTAGAATGGGCCTTTACCGACAAAGGAGGAGGCACCTCTTCAAACCGCAGGCCTGAACAATTAATTGTTTAATCCATCTTGCGATGGTGGATCAAGCGGCTGCCTGACCCATCTTGGGCCCTTCCGGTAAAACGAACACCACATCTGTTTTCCGAACCTTCTCTGTAGCTTTAAGATAGGCCCTTACGGCCCTGACAATATCCAACGTATGCAGCAACCCCTCTTTTCTAGAGGTGGGTTTTGGAAGAAGGATGGAAGTACCACATCCTGGTTCAGGTGGAAACTGGATATAACCTTTGGTAGAAAGGAAGGATGAGGACGGAACCCCGCCCTATCCTTATGCAAAATGAGATATGGTTCCTTACAAGATAAGGCTGCCAATTCCGATACTCTCCTGGCCGAAACTATGGTGATCAGAAATACCGACTTTCTAGTCAGTAAAATCAAGGTACCTCAGCCAACGGCTCAAGAGGTTGTTTCTGTAGGGATGACAGAACAAGATTTAAGTCCCATGGACAAAGTGGTGACTTGACAGGAGGATTAATATGCAAGACCCCCTGTAAGAAGGTCTTTACCAGCGAGTGGGTGGCCAGCGGCCTCTGAAACCACACTGACAGAGCTGAGATCTGTCCATTGATTGTGCTTAGTGCCAGGCCTTTATCCACTCCTAGCTGGAGAAAACTTAACACCCTATCAATAGTATATTTGCGGGAATTCCATCTTTTGGATTCACACCAGCCTACGTAGTTCCTCCACACCCTGTAATAAATCACCCTGGAGACCGGCTTTCTAGCCCTAATCAGGGTAGGGATTACCTGCCTAGACAGACCTCTACCCCTGAGAATCAGGGATTCAGCCTCCAGGCCGTCAAATTTAGACGCCGTAATGTAGGGTGGAGGATCGGGCCTTGTGAGAGTAGGTCTGGTTGTAGAGGAAGAGTCCAAGGGTCTCCCACTGCCATCTTCAGGACTAGTGAGTACCAAGTCCTCCGGGGCCAAACCGGAGCTACTAAAATGACTGGCTTGTGCTCCACTCTGATCTTGCGCAACAGGCGAGGGAGTAACTGTAGCGGAGGGAATGCATATAGAAGTTTGAATTGATGCCAAGGGCAAACCAACGCATCGGTTCCGCAGGCCATAGGATCCCTCGTTCGAGACACGAACCTGTCTAGTTTCTTGTTGAACCTGGATGCCATTATATCTACGTCTGGCATTCCCCACCTCTGGCAGATTGTCTGAAAGACCTGGGGATGCAGAGACCACTCCCCTGGCGACAGACTCTGGCGACTTAAGAAGTCTGCCTGCAGGTTGTCCACTCCGGGAATGAATATCGCTGAAATGCAGGGTACATGAACCTCTGCCCACTGAAAAATCAAGCTCACCTCCCTCTGAGCGGCCCGACTCCTGGTTCCCCCTTGGTGGTTTATGTATGCCACCGCCGTGGCATTGTCTGACTGGATTCTCACCGGGAACCCCTTTAATCTGGAGGTCCATGCCAGAAGGGCTAGGCGAGCAGCTCTGATCTCCCAGATATTGATGGGGAGCTGCCTCTCTGCTTTCACCCCAGTTCCCTGGCGAGAGGACCCCTCGAAGACCGCCCCCCCCAGCCTGCCAGGCTGGCGTCTGTGGTAACTACCTTCCAGACAACAGGGCTGAAGGATTTTCCCTTTAGAAGATTCTGGGGGTTCAACCACCAGGCCAGGCTTTGTCGGACCCTTGATGATAGCGTCAAAGGGGACTCTAAGGCATGTGCCCTCTTGCCCCAGGCTGCTAGAATGGCTGCCTGTAGGACGCGAGTGTGGATCTGAGCGTATGGTACTGCCTCGAACGTGGCCACTAGCTTGCCTAGTAATCGCATACACAGGCGAATAGTTGGTTTTTTCTTGTTTAGAACCAACTGAACCAACCCCTTGATAGCCTCGATCTTTACCAGGGGCAGGAACACTCTTTGCTGTTCTGTGTCTAACCTCATGCCGAGGTATTCCAACTGCTTTGTAGGCTGGAACGCTGACTTTCCCCGGTTTAGGACCCAGCTGAATTCTTCGAGGTACCGAACCGTGAGGTTTACTGCCTTTTGCAGACCCGGTCGTGAGTGATCTATGATTAAAAGGTCGTCCAAGTATGCTAGGACTGTGACCCCTTGGATCCTTAAATTGGCCAGAACTGGGGCTAGGATCTTCGTGAATACCCGGTGGGCCGTGGCCAGCCCGAAGGGGAGCGCCCTGAATTGGAAGTGTCGCTGCCCCACCGCGAAGCGTAAAAATCTTTGATGCGACTGAAAGATTGGTACATGAAGGTAAGCATCCTTTATGTCTATGGAGGCCAGAAAATCGTCTTTCTGAAGCACGGCGGCTGCTGACCGGATGGATTCCATCCGGAAGGAACGAACCTTTAGGTAACCGTTTAACCTCTTTAGGTCCAAGATTGGCCTGACATCGCCGTTGGGCTTTGGTATGACAAAGAGATTGGAATAGAAACCTAGCCCTTGCTCTTGGGCTGGCACCTCTATTATTACGTCCTGGTAGAGCAGGTGATCCAAAGCTGCCAGCAATGATGCCTTCCTTGCTGGATCCCTTGGTAGCCTTGATTCTTGAAAATGAGGCGGAGGATACCTTAGAAACTCCAGTCTGTAGCCTGTGGTTACAGATGCCCGGATCCATTTGTCGGGGATCTTGGCTTCCCAAACTTCTGAGAAGAAACGAAGCCTTCCCCCCACCCGCGAGAGTGGGGGCGCCCCTTCATAAGGCAGACTTAGGGGCTGTCTTTGTCGGCTTGCGATACCATGGCCTCTTACCCCCAGGGGCCTGTCCCTGCGATCTACTGTTAACGTTGGATCGTGCAGGCGGCCGTCGATACTGCCTGGAATTTGAGGGCCCCGAGACAGGAAAGAGCTGCCTTTTAAATGTAGGACCCCGGAATGTCTTTTTGACCGGTAAAAGGGTACTCTTGCCATTTGAAATAGTCTGAATATATTTATCCAGATCCTCTCCGAAGAGTCGTCCTCCATGGAAGGGAAACCCTGCCAGAAGCTTTTTGCATGGGGGCTCCGCCGCCCAGTTCTTCAACCATAAGAGCCTTCTCATGTGCACCAAAAATAGTGATAAACGAGAGGCTTGCTGGATGGAATCTTTTATAGCATCTACAGCAAAACACAGAGCTCTGGGAATGTCAGAAAACTCTTCTGCTTGTTGGGTAGGCATGTCCTTTAACATTTCTTTTGTCTGGTCTTTTAACGCCTGACAAACACCAATTGCAGCCACAGCTGGCTGTACCACTGCTCCTGCCGTAGCAAAGGATGCTTTTAAAAGTGTCTCTAACCTTTTATCAACCGGATCTTTAAACATATGTATGTTTTCCACCGGGCAAGTTAGTGATTTATTCACACATGAGATGGCTGCATCCACTATTGGGAGCCTCCACCTCTTGGAGAATCTTTCCTCCATGGGGTAAATGACCGCAAATCTTTTCGGTGGCAGAAAAATCCTGTCCGGCCGTACCCAATCCCGAAAGATCAATTCCTCCAAGAGAGGATGGACCGGAAACACTGCGTTGCTTAACGGAGCTTTCAAAGAGCCCAGAGAGGATACCGGAGGAACCTGAGGCTCTGGCAATGGTAAACTAAATGCCGAGCGGACCATGTCCGTCAAAGACTGTACCCACAGTCTTTCTGTCTGGGAGTCTGAAAATGGTTCCTCAGAGGCAGATCCCTCAATCCCTGAACCCTCTTGGTTCAGGTCTAGTTGATCCTCCTGTGATTCCAATTCCTCCGGAGAGAGAATCTCAGCATCTGAGGATACACCTCTTGGTGATGGGGATCTAACCCGTTTCTTACCAGGAATAGCTCTAGCGATCAATGCTGCTATTCTCTCTTCTAGCCCCCCTAGGGATACGGCTAGCATCTCCTCTGTGATAAACACAGGGCTGGGCTGATCTGGGCCAGCCTCCGCACCAGATCCCCCTAATGGCTCATCCAAGGCACCCTTTATGTTAATAAGTTGCGGGGAAAGTATCGGCATATCATCAGAATCAGAAGGGGAACCCCTTTGTTTTTTGGTCTTTTTTGTACCCTTTGACCCCGAGCCTTTGGAAGCCATAATACAAAATCGAGGGACTCCGCCCACACAACAGACTGTAGTGGCCAGGAGTACAAAACCAGAGTTTAGGGGACAATAGATCACTAATGCCCAAAAACTGATGGGATCTCGTATGTTTTTCTCTTTTTTTTTTTTCTAAATATATATTATATATATTTTCTTTTTTAGAAACATACAGTGACCCCAAACTTAGTTTGCCAGCCTCCAACCTGTATGCAAAAAGGGGGATTTCTTGGCTTAACAAAAAAGGCATTGGAACAAAGTCCAGCATGTACTACCCCTCTTCCGCCACCGGGAGTCACTGTTCTGCCGCTCTGCGTCCTCTCCTTCTGAAATCAGCCTCAGACTGAGCACTGAAATTGCCTGCTGATCTATAACAGCACAAGGCGCGCCCCTGTATGACGCCGCAGGCACGCCCCCCCCCCCGCCCTCCTGTCTGAACGGCGCGAAAAACGTCTATAAGACGTGCGCGCGCGCGTATGCCGGAACAGGAGGAACATGGAGGAGCCGCGCTGCTGGAGACCCAGGACTGCAGAAACAGGCGGCAGATTCAAACCCCCGGCCAGGTAGGACTCCAAAAGGCCCCTAGGGATCCTTACTAGTCCTAGGAAGAAAGCAGCAGGTTAGCTAGCAACACATTCTTAGACAGGGGAACCTAGTGATGGGGGAAAAAGGTGTCATCCTGTCTCTCTTAGACATAGTGAGCAAGGTTGCCCATGCAGAGCATACTTAGGCTGTCCCCCCTTTTAGGTTACCCCGGAGAGCCTGCTGTCGAACCAAGTCCCGCAGGCTCCCCCTTACCTGCTCCATGCTGCAGGATGTTTGTCCAGCAAACTGATCCAATCTTCTCCCATCTCCGTGGGTAGCGTAGTAGACCTTCAGGCCCTGGGGTCCTATGAAGGTACCCACTGTCCTGGACCTATATAGCACCCTGGCAAACAGGAACTTATGGTTTTTACAAACTCCAAGTCCTGGGCCCAGGGTCCAGCCCTCCAAAGAGGAGCATTATAGGCAAAACCCCACGGTTTGGGGCCCGGGTACTGTCCACTTTGGCACTGAGGCTCCTTGGACAGATCCGGTTAGCCCGCCCTTAATCCCAAGGATGTGGAGCAAAGCTATTCCGTGACCAACACCTAAGACACTGGCGAAAAACTGAGGGACTCCCTCTAGGGGAGGGGGTTATATAGGGAGGGGACTTCCTGTTTGAGATTGCCAGTGTCCACACCTGAAGGTACTCCATATAACCCATATAGTAATGAATATGCCGCTCTGTGTCCCGTGATGTACGAGAAAGAAAAACATTTTTTGTTTTTTTGTGAATGATTTGCCTACAGATGGCTTTTAAGAGCCCATTCGCACAGGGACGACTTTGGACCCGACTTCAAGTCGCCCCAAGTCACCTCAAATCGCGCTGCATACGAAAATCAATGTAAGTGAATGGAGCCGCCTTAATGCACACTACTGCAGTCGCTCCGACTTCAAAAAAGATTCTTGTACTACTTTAATCCGACTTGTAGGCAACTTGTACCCACAGAGCTGATTGTTGTTTGATTGGCCAATGGAAAGCCTCCTGTCCTGAAGGCGATTTGAAGTTGCCTGGTACTGTCCTGGAGGCAACTTGAAGTTGCCTTGTAAGTTGCCTGATGATTCATACTCAAGTCGTGTCCAAGTTGCCTCCCAAAGTCATGCAGGAAGTCGTGTTGCCCCCGTGTGAATGGGCTCTTAGAGGCATTTCTGTTGGGAAGTTGGAGGATTTGCCAAAAGTGGACCTTCTACTTTTTATAGGATGGTCAACTTTACGTGGCCCAAGGCCTTTTGCTTATATTTTAGGGTGGCTCTAGACATAAGAGAATGAGGTCTTCTGGAGTTGGGGCAGGGGCAAGAGGAAGGGTTGAGGCAGGGACAGGGGTTGAAGAAGGGGGTAAAAGTAATCATGGGGGTAGGGATAAAGGTAGAGCTAGAGGTAGGGATAAGGGAAGAAGTAGGAGGTAGGGCCTCAGGAAGAAGTAGAAGTAATGATGAAGTAGGAAGAAGTATAAGTAATGATGGGGGTAGGGGTAATGTTAAGCCGCGTACACACGATCGGTTCAAACCGATGAAAAACGGACTAAAGTTAGTTTTCATCGGTCCAAACCGATCATGTGTCGGCCCCCTCGGTCCGTTATCCGGTCCAAAAACAGAGGGCTTGCTTTATAATTGAACCAATGAACGACTAACCCATAGGTCAAAACCGAGACAAGAAGGAGCAGGGAAGAAATCTTCAGCTCTAAGAAATTCAGATTGAAGTGGAATTTATTGGACAATTGCCGTATCTCCTGTGCGGCATTCTCAGTCCACCCACTGACACTTGTTAAAATCGAAAAAATAATCTGCACAAAAGCAACTTCTGCTGTTCGTTCATCGTTACACCTAAGATGCGGCTGCCATGAAACTGTTGTGTAATCAGGTGCGTTGACCGTGGAGGTAGAGTCCCACCCGTCAGAAGGATCTCTAGGCAACCGTATCTGGAGAATACAACCTTCGGGAGGCTGTATCTAGGTAACAACACAAGTCTCCTGGGAGGAATCCCCCACCGTATCGCTTCTAACGAGGGAGATGTGCAGCTTTTCTGCACGTCGAGCTGGTGGTCGCCGGCACAGTAGTGTATATACCTACAATGAAAACGAATTAACATGGAGGCTCTAAACCGTGACTGAGGGGGCTCAGTCTGGTCATACGTGATGCCAACTACATGCAAAACCATGACTGTGACTCACAAAGGTTTGCTCATACGTCTCAGGTTTTCCACTATCTCACTTTGGATCAACCCAAGCTGCCAAAAGAAAAACTCAAAATATACCAAAACAAGGTTAATGAGCATCTTAACCCAACTCAACCAAAACGTAATACATTGCAGTAGAGCAATTGTCAAGAATCGTTATCACGATATTTTTCCCCGTTGCGATCTTGACAAAGTATTTCCCGATCTTTCTATGCAGAGAATTCTCTCTGATCTCAGAGTCAAGAAAAAGGAAGAAAAAAAATCTGGGCAGTCTGCCAAGTATCAGAACATTCTTTAAGTCCAAACATTGTAACAAAGCCTTTTACATCAAAGGAATACACTTCTGTGTGTAAATTAGGAAAGTTTAACCACCTGTTTGACATTTGTTGTTAAAATATTTATTTTTTGCTAGAAAATTAGTTTAGAACACACACACACACACACACACACATATGTGTGTGGGCATGGATGCATGTATATAATTATATATATATATATATATATATATATATATATATATATATAAAAAAAAATATATTTTTTTTTTTTTTAGTAGAGACCCTAGAGAAAAAAAAATGGTGGTTGTTGCAATATTTTATGTCACACTGTATTTGCGCAGCAGTCTTTTAAATGCATTTTTTTTGGAAAAAATATATTTAATGAATAAAAAAAAAAAAACTAAACCAGTTAAGTTGGCCGTACTCACAACATTGTCAACCTAGCATGGGACTTCAGAATAGTTCCCAGATTTACTTCTCCATAACAGAGGCTAGGCCAGTTCAAGGGATAGACAAAAGAAGCAGCAGCCTTGGGCAGAGAGGGGAAGAAAAAGGGGTAGTACTTGCAGCCTGTACTGCTTCGGCCCGCTCTGCCTTGGGAGTTAAATTCTCATATATAAAATATATAGATATACATTATTATATGTATTAATAATAATTATCAATATTTGATATCACTACATTATTAAATCACTATATTATTTTTATGACTTTATTATTTTTTATTTACCCCCCTATAATTTCCCCATTCTACAACAGGCACACTTTTAATAATAATAATAATAATATTAATATAATACAATGTGCTATTATTATTACTTCTATAGTGCCACATCAGTCTCTACCCTCAAGGAGCTTACAAATCAAAAGGTTATCATAATTATCACTGCTTTCCAAATTGTGTGTTCCAGAATGGGCAAGGTTGGGGATACTATAAAAAGGGGAAAATAATCAAGCAGCACAAGAAAAAAAAAAATATATATTTTATAATAATAATATAATATATATATATATATATATATATATATATATATATATATATATATATATATATATATATATATATATATATATATATATATATATATATATATATATATTTTTTTTTTTTATTAAAAAAATTATATATATATATATATATAATAATAATAATAAAATACCCCCAAAATGTTGCCATACAAAAAAGGAACTTCATTCGTGTTTTAGCACAGGATTCCCCAACCTATACAATTATAGGAGTCAACATATCATTTTTTCTCCCATCCAAGTGTTCGTTAACACGCCGATTTTCAGGATAGAAAATGAAATTAAACACCTAATTGCCGCTAAGTTTCACCCACAGCATCCACGTTTACGCTGTTAGCAGTAATGACAGGGTATCGCCAATCTAATTGCAAATTTGTATATTTTTTTTTTTCTATTAATTATGAGCGCAGTGAATCCTTTTCATCAACATCGCCTGCTCATCTCTCCTAAGGGAACCCTTCAAGCACCCATGGGTGTTTTTCTTGATTACAACTCTTGGATTGGAGGTGTAAAGATCGGTTTTAACCCTTCGGCTTGTGAGGAGTGCAACAGCTGTGATGGTGATGCTGACAACAAGAAGAGCAGGTAGGGTTGCAAGCTGTCCATACTAGAAGAGGTCTCTTGTTTTTATTTTTATTTATTTTTTTAAACAAAATGGTCAGCCCACTTTAAAACTAATATGTCAGTTATTGGTGAAGCTTGGGTGACAATTTTGTACGCTGGCATTTTGTATTTTTTAGAGGCGCCAGTGGAGAGCTCCCTAGCAGACCCCTCAGCATGGTAGGCGTACCATGGAACTTAAAGTGGGTGTAAACCCTTACAGACCACTTATACCTACAGGTAAGCCTAGATTAAGGCTTACCTGTAGGTGCAACAAATATCTCCTAAACCTACACGCAAAAATTACAGCACCGATGTCTACGGCACAGGCGCGCCGTTTTGTGAATGAAGTCATGCCGTTAAAGGCGGCTCCCTGCGCATTCACAGGATTGATGTCACATGATTTCGGACAGTCACAGAGTTGGAGGTCGCGGCCCCCGGAAGAAGAGGGGTGAAGGACAGGGTAAAGAAAGAATTGATAAAAGGACGGGGCCGAGGAGGAATGGGATAAAAGGAAAGGGGGCAAAGAGAGGAATGGGATAAGTGGGATAAAAGGACGGGGCCCGAGGAGAAAACGGGATAAAAGGACGGGGCAAAAGGAGAAAACGGGATAAAAACACGGGGCAAAAAAGGAGAAAACGGGATAAAAACACGGGGCAAAAAAGGAGAAAACGGGATAAAAACACGGGGCAAAAAAGGAGAAAACGGGATAAAAACACGGGGCAAAAAAGGAGAAAACGGGATAAAAACACGGGGCAAAAAAGGAGAAAACGGGATAAAAACACGGGGCAAAAAAGGAGAAAACGGGATAAAAACACGGGGCAAAAAAGGAGAAAACGGGATAAAAACACGGGGCAAAAAATGAGAAAACGGGATAAAAACACGGGGCAAAAAGGAGAAAACGGGATAAAAACACGGGGCAAAAAGGAGAAAACGGGATAAAAGCACGGGGCAAAAAGGAGAAAACGGGATAAAAGCACGGGGCAAAAAGGAGGAACGGATAAAAGGACGAGGCAAAAGGAGGAACGGATAAGGAGGACGAGGCAAAAGGAGGAACGGATAAAAGGACGAGGCAAAAGGAGGAACGGATAAAAGGACGAGGCAAAAGGAGGAACGGATAAAAGGACGAGGCAAAAGGAGGAACGGATAAAAGGACGGGGCAAAAAAGGACAAATGGATAAAGGACTGGGGCAAAAAAAGGACAAATGGATAAAGGACGGGGCAAAAAAAGGACAAATGGATAAAGGACGGGGCAAAAAAAGGACAAATGGATAAAGGACGGGGCAAAAAAAGGACAAATGGATAAAGGACGGGGCAAAAAAAGGACAAATGGATAAAGGACGGGGCAAAAAAGGACAAACGGATAAAGGACGGGGCAAAAAAGGACAAACGGATAAAGGACGGGGCAAAAAAGGACAAACGGATAAAGGACGGGGCAAAAAAGGACAAATGGATAAAAGGGCGGGCGAAGGACAAATGGATAAAGGGCGGGCGAAGGACAAATGGATAAAGGGGGGGCGAAGGACAAATGGATAAAGGGGGGGCGAAGGACAAATGGATAAAGGGCGGGCGAAGGACAAATGGATAAAGGATAGGACAAATGGATGGATGGATGGATGGATGGATGGATGGATGGGTTCCTCGTTTGTAAAATGTTTTCAAAGCATATGATCAGAAAATGTGGTGAATGCAGGCTAAAAAACAGCCAGCTATTTTTCAATGCCTAAGGCAATCATCAAAAACAAATGACCAATGACCACAAAAGTGTAAAAGACCAAAAAAGTGGTCACAAACCTGTTCTTAACCTGCAAGCAATTCCTGATAATTTTGAAGATTCTTCCCTGCCTGCCAATATTTTTTTCTTCCTTTTGTAAATTAAGCCATGCATGCCAATGGGCAATCCCACCGTAACCCCTTACATGGTAGTTACATCATCCCTGGCCAACCAATCAAGACAGCCAAAGACTCCTGACTCGCAAGAAGATGGAAGCGGTAGTACAGAGGAGGAGTACGGACCTTTAACTGTTAAGAGGAGGACATTTTCGGAGTTAAAGCTGGTCATAGCCGAAGCAAATTGTGTCCCGTTCCTGAAGGCCAGCCCTCCCCAAGAGCAACTTTACATTTTATGGTCAGTTTAGGACTGCCGTAATAAGCAAATCTTCTGTTCATATTTCCACATTATGGCGAGAACTTGGAGGTGGGGGGGGGCTTTGTTCAATATTTGACAAATCTCCCAGAAAAAAAAGGGACCAGAGTTCATTAACAAGCAGATCCCAAAAAATAAATAAAAAATTCACGAAATGTGTTTATGCGATTGAATATATCGACCCGCAGAGCGGAGTGCTGACCCCTTCCGTCGTTTCCCAAGGTCCCAGATTTTAGGAGAGATGAAGGCAAAGCTTCTTTTTTTTTTTTTTTTGTCCTTGGCTCTCTCTGACCCCGGTCCATTAAGACGATGCAGGCCGCAAGGAATTCTGGGCCATCGAGGAATGCTGGGAACGGGCAAAGCGAAGGTTTCCCATTGCAGATGCACGTGATTGATTTAAAGACACTTTATACGGTGCGGCTACGTGGGAGAAGAGTCAGGGAAAAGACACATTATATAAACCATTACAGCGCTGAAAGCTAGGGAGTGAAGCTAAGTGGTTGATCGTTATGGGCAATCACGGAAACCATCGAAAAATTTCGTAGGTCGATTAGGGCGACTGAAAAGAGGAACTCAATTCTTATCTAATCTTTTTTTTTTTTATGATATACGTATATGTGAAAGAATGTAGCTTATTGTAAATGTAACTATAATATATATATATATATATATATATATATATATATATATATATATATATATATATATATATATATACACACACTCACCGGACACTTTATTAGGTACACCTCTTCAATTGTTTGGTAACACAAATTGCTAAATCAGCCAATCACATGGCAGCGACTTAATTCCTTTAGACATCTAGACGTGCTGAAGTTTAAACCGGACATCAGAATAAAGGGGATGCAAGTGACTTTGAATGTCGCATTGGGAGTATTTGACGAAATGCGTTAGGTTTTTTATGCGATCACATCGTGTAAAAACTCATTCAATGAACAAACTCTCTCTGGTAAAGCTACTCACGGGAACACGTACAGACAAGGTGGGTACCCACAATGCGACCCAAGCAATAAAACATACAAGAGCTCCAACCCAAAAATGGTGGGAATCCAAATGTCTTCAATTGTTCAAAATAAAATAAAATAAAAAAATCTGATGTGTTTCGGGGGTTTCGAGTGCTTTTTTTGACCTCCGAAACGTATTACGCGATCACGTCGCAAATAAGGTCAATCAACGAGCCAACTCACTCTGGTAAGGCTGCTCACGGAACCCAGACTGGGTGGGTACCCAGAATTTGACCCAAGGCATAAAGCATACAAACAGGAGCGCCAACCCAGATGGTAAAGGCACCCAAATCGAAAACACTGGCATGTTTTAGGGGTTTTGGGTGTTTTTAAACTCTAAAATGCATTGGTTGTTTGTGTAGCACTGATGTGCACTCATGGGGAGGTACTGATGGGTACTTATGGGTGGCACTGATATGTGGCACAGATGGGCACTGATTTGTGTTTCATAATGGTGCCAGTCAGTGCCCATTTGTGGGCACTGATTGGCACATATAGGCATACGTGGATGGCCATGGGGATGTACACGGCCATCCACATGTTATGGACTTACCTGGTGGGCCTGGCAGTTTCCCTGGTGATCCTAGGCGGGCATTCGGGGGGGGGGCTGTGCTGATAAACAATCTGCGCAGACCTCCCTGTCAGGAGAGCCGCCGATTGGCTCTCGTCTGCAGTACTCGCGTCTGTCAGTTGCAAGTGAGGAAAAGCCAATCAGCGGCTCTTCCTGTTTACGTCGTGATCAGCCGTGATTGGACATGGCTGATCACGTGGTAAAGAGCCTCCGTCGGAGGCTCTTTACCAGGATCGGTGTAGCAGTGTGTCAGACTGACAAATCGCATTCACCGATCGCCACGCTGAAGTCCAGTCAGGATAACGCAACCACCGCCCGGATGTCATTTTTCTATAGACCGGGCGGTAAGTGGTTAAAACACCATAATGGAGATTTTGTAATACCAACGCTCTACTGATGTGAATTGTGCATTTTAAAAAAGGAGGTCCAGTTTAAAAGGGAACCACTGTGACGTACGCAGTGCGCCTGGTATGTCGCAGGTTACTGTGAAGGCATCATCTAGTGTCAGAACATTGCAACCAACCATCCTCCTTGTTGCAGCCTGGAGTTTAGGGCTACAGTCCCATTCAGAGGCCCTATGAAAGGATTGCTGAATCTGGCTCCTTGGATTATTTACATCTGACATTATAAATTAATTGAGTGGACTTGGTTAAGCCACTTTCTGAGCAGAAATACAATGATCCCTAAACAACTAGCATTTCACCCATTGATTTTGTGTACAGTCAGCAGATGGTTTGTGTATCGATAATCCTAACAAGGCCGCCCACAAGGCTACGGCTACTAAGCCGGGCCGGGAAGGTCCCAGTACTGGCTAAGCATCTCTGCTTCAAAAAACACCTGTCTCAGGTATAGGCAAATGTCAGGGAACTCCGATTCCACAGCAGAGAGGCTCCATGTAGTAGGTTCAAGTTCCAATATGCCAGGTCAGCATCCCTCTGGGGGAACATAAAATGGGATTTATGGCCCTCAATGAAGTCAAAAACACAATCAATCACTCCAGCGGGTCGCATAAATGACAAAAAGGGCTGTAACCTTTCCCACGTACAAGCGGATATCAGAAGATGAACGTAGCAGGCAGAAAAGCCGAGACGTTCGTGGCATTGGAGATTCTTATACAATCAGAAAACAAAACATTTCAAGATCACGGTTGCTTATTTTCATCACAAAACCTGATAACTCCTTTTCCAAGAATCCTCCAAAACTGCTGACGTGGGAGGCCTGGGCACCTTGTTGGTGCGGGGGGACTTGGTCGTCTAGAAATTCCTTCCTTCGATTAATATTTCAAAATTCTGGATGTCTCTTTAACGTTGCTGAAGGTCCATTCGATCCGGGATTAGTAGTCGGTCGGATTCTGAAGAGACGGCCAAAACTCAAAGCCTATATCCCCAGGACTCCCATATAAACCGTCTTGGAGGATTACTGGAAAAGGTGTCCTGGACAAATGGTCTTGGAGTTTTGACTGTCCCTTTAACGTTAGGCCAACTGCTAAACCTGGATTGGAGGAACCTCCAATCAGTTGGCCAATATTGACTACTTTTTCAAGAATCCTCCATGACGCGTTATGTGGGATTCCTGGACACCTTGTTGGTGCGGGGAACTTGGTCGTCATAGAAATCCCTATATAAAAAACTTGGAGTTCTGACTGTCCCTTCAACACTGGAAAACCTATTGAAGGTCCTTTCGAACCAGGTTAAGTAGGTGGTCCAACGCTGAAGAGAAAGCCAAAACTCAAAGACTATGTGCCCAGGATTATTAGGAAAAAGAGTCCTTGGCACATGGTCTTGGAGTTTTGGTTGTCCCGTCAACGTTAGACCAACTTATAAAGCCAGATTGGATTGACCTCCAATGGGTTGGTCAATGTTGACACCTTTTCCAAGAATCGGCCTGAATGGTTCACAGGGATTCCTGATATAACCAGCTTGGAGTTCTGGGTGTCCCTTAAACATTGAACCAACCTGTTGAAGGTCCATCCAAGCTAGGTTAAGTAGATAGTCCAACCCTGAAGAGACAGCTATAAGCAAAGACCATGTGCCCAAGACTACCACATGATTCATACTGGAGCATTACTGGAAAAAAGGACTCCCAAGCACATGGTCTTGGGTGTTTTGTTTGTCCCTTCAACATTAGACCAACTGCTAAACCTGGATTGGATGGACCACCAATGGGTTGGCCAATGTTGACTCCTTTTCCAAGAACCCTCCAGGACGGGTTATGTGGAAATCCTGGGCACCTTAGTGGTGCAGGGAATTTGGTCATCTTAGAAATCCCCTCCCTCAATAAATATCTTCGAGCTCTGGCTCTCCCTTCACCACTGGACCAACCTGTTGAAGTCTGATTTAAGTAGATGGTCCAACGTTGGAGACAGCCAAAACTCAAAGACCATATTCCCAGGATTTTTAGGAAAAGGAGTCAATGGCACATGGTTTTGGTGTTTTGGTTGCCCCTTCAATGTTAGGCCAACTGCTGAACCTGGATTGCATGGACCTCCAATGGGTTGGCCAATGCTGAATGGACAGACAAAACTCAAAAGATATTTAAATCCTACGATGACGAATTCTCCTTCACCAACTAGGTGCCCAGGACTTCTATGTGAACCATCCTGGAGGATTATTTGAAAAGCAGTCCTGGGCACATGATCTTTGAGTTTTGGCTCTCCCTTCAGTATCTGACCAACTACTAAACCCCGACTGGATAGACATCCAATGGGTTGGCCCAATGTTGGGAGGGCCAGCCGAATCTTGAAGATATTTATCTAGGCAAGGGATTCCTATGATGACTCCTCTGCATCAAACAAGGTGGCCACAACTTTCATGTGAACCACCCTAGAGGATGATTATGGGAAAGATAATTGCTTTATAAGTAGCATTAGCCCCGGGAAAAAAAAATCTGAGTCTACTGTGCTTCAAAAACAACTGCAAACGTTAATACAACAATTGTACTCCATAAGCATGATCAAAACCAAGCACGCCATAAAAACAGTAATACAAAAGCACAAAAAAAAAAAAAAAACAGAGACATACCGACGTCATTATATCATGTAATGTATACACTCTGTAGGGCCTTCTATTAATTGGCTCCAGTTCAGTTGTTCCTCGCAAAACAGGGGGCTCCTTGGGAAATGGGGTCACCTAAATTGAGAAACCACATTTCAGACTAATGGTGCGTACACACAGAACTTCTGAAAAGAAAAGTCCAATGTGAGCTTTAGGTCGAAAATTGCGACCTTGTGTAGGCTCCATCAGAATTTTTCTGTTGGAATTTCCGCCAAGAAAACTTCTTGGAGAACATACTGATTGACTGTATGCTAAACCGACGCACCAAAAACCATGCATGCTCGGACGTTCGAAATTTAGTGTGAACTGAGTCTTGACGTTCCGAATTTAGTGTGACCGTGTGTATGCAACACAAGTTTGAGCCAAGATTCCGGAAAAAAATCTATGGTTTTCTTGTCGGATTTTCCGATCGTGTGTACATGGCATAATAGGATGGCCACGCAAATGCCCAAGGGTCTGACATCTTCTAGTGAAAAAGAGCTTATGGCAAGAGAGTATAAAAAAAGCCAACACGTTTCACGAGGGACCCATAAAGGGTTGGCCGTTTTACACCTTCTTTCCAATTTTATCATTAAAATATATTGGACTCTTGGATATTTCTTTGATGCTTTTACAAACTAACCGCATAGAGCAGCCATTCTCAACCAGGGTACTGCGGAATCCTAGGGTTCCTCCAGGGATAAGCTAGGGGTTTCTTGAGCTGTGGCTAACTGACCCCCCCCCCCCCCATATGATGGTGCTTGCATAGTTCCAAGTCCAACGCCACTTGGCAAAGCCGGCAGCAAGGCTGAAAAGGTGTCGTCCTGGCCTTCCCTGTAAGGAGAGGGGGCATTTCTACCACTGAGGCCTCGTACACACGATGGAATTTTTCCGCTGGAAATGGTCCGACGGACCATTTCAGCCGAAAAATCCGCTCGTCTGTAGGGGCAAACGGACGGATTCGGACTGTTTTCTCCAGCGGAAAATTTCCAAAGCATGCTTTGAAACTTTTCCTCCGGACACATGTCTGTCGGATATGTCCGCTGGTCAGTACACTCACCAGCGGACATATCCACCCGCGCAATCGTCGTATGGATGCGACGCATGCGTGGAAGTTGTTTACTTCCTGGTGCGGTGACGTGGCGGCGTCAACGTCACCACGCTGTCTGCCGGCGGGGATTTTGATCCGATGGTGTATACACGCCATCGGACCAAAATAGCCCGGCGGACATATCCGATGCAAACGGTCCAAGGACCGTTTGCATCGGATATGTCCATCCGTGTGTACGAGGCCTTATTATCACCAAGGGGCATTTTCCCAATGACCCCTCCATAGAGTGTGGGGTGTGCTGGACCTCTAGTGGAGACCACAGTTTCAGCAAGGCTCATGCACTCCAGATTGGAGGGGGGTATTTCTCCCACTTACCATCACCAATATAAGTGGCATTTTCCCCAATGACCCCTACATGGAGTAACCAGGGGTTCCGTGAGACCTAAAAAATTTAAAAAGGTTCCTCTGGGGTAAAAAAGTTGAGAAATGCTGCCATAGACAGACACCTAAAAACGACAGAAGAGCGTACAATCTAATGTCCCAACTACAGTCCTACCCAAGCACACCCCGGAGGAACGATTTGGTTGGGAGAAACCAAGACGACTAGTGTGTTTCTGGACTGTGGGAACGAATTAGGAGGAGGCCAACGGAAAAAAAAACAGATGAGGAGCACCATACCAAAAGCAGAGTGCCCCTTGTGGGAATTGAGCCCACTGCTCAGTGCTGGCTTAGCCTGGTACGGAAAAACCCTACCACAACAGCTGTACAGTTTGGATGGACCTTCCAATAGGTGCCTATCCCCCCTTCTATAGGCTTGGGAATGGAGGGGACTCCATCCCATCAAGGTAAACGCTGGCATGGCGTCCATGCTGCCAATCCAACCCAGGATCCCGGTGACGTGTCATATTCGGCTCCCCCATCACAGAGTGCTCCGGAAGTGCTGCGTCGGCCAACTGCGCATGCGCGATGCGTTCCAAACGCATCTGCGATGCGTTCCAATGGCTTTACGACACTGCACACCAGCAAAGCCGTCATTCAGAGCGACGTGGACTTAGGGGAAAGTGGCCAGTCGGCCTCGCTTCGCTCGGACGGCTCGCTGCACTCGCTCGGCCTCCTGGCTCTTTTTTTTTTTTAACATCCTCCAATCCACGGGGATGTTAAGGAAAGAGCCTGGATGCCGAACGATGGCTTCGCTGGTGTGCACTGTCGTAAATGCTTTGGAATGCATCGCGCATGCGCAGTTGGCCGCCCAGCACTTCCGGACCAGTCTGTGATGGGGAGCAGAAAATGACAACACACCGGCACTGCATGGCAAGCTCGACACGGAACAGATGTGAATCACATGAAAAAACCTTCACTGTCTTTTTTTTTTCCTGCAGTGGAGGAGTTAGGCGCAGTACTCCGTGTTCTTGTATCAAAGCAAGGCAAGATTTATAGGAGGTCATAAACGGTTTACCAGAAGAGACATATGAATTAAATATCAAACTGAAGTGTACATAGACAGAAACACAGATACCGCCTGGCACAGCTCGGATAAATCACCCGACCAGAGACAAAATTAGATTGGACAGATCGATAAGACGGACAGATAGTGGCTTTACTGAAATCCCGTCGTAACAGACGAGATTGAATGAACCGTCAAAATGCACATTGTTAAAAAAAATCTCGAGGCGTTGCGATATAATCCCACAAGGAACCACATCATATGCTATCCAATTACACGCAACACCCCCATGATTGGGCTCGGCGTGTGCACAAACATGTGAACCTTGTAAACGTCTCCATAAAACGTGAACCAATAAAAAAAAAAAAACAGACATAATTTAAGCCTTGCAGGATTACTTAAAACAATTGCATCTGAGTACATAACGAGGGAATTATTGCTACAAAATACTTCAATACGAATAAAAAAAAATAAAAAATATAAAAATGTAGGAGTGACGCATGTCAAAGTTCAGGTTCTACCGCCCAAGGAGATAGGGCATGGGTAGGCCATGGTTTAATTAATAAAAAGTTGTGTTATTTTGCAGCATATTAGCGTTTGGATTGGTAAAATAGGTTCCTCGTGGGTGTGGCCATTTTAGCAAATGCTCTGCAGGGTCTGGAAATGCCCTGCCATGAAACTCTCCCTAACATAATTTATTTTAGTGTTGCAGCAAGCACCTCTAGGTATAGGGGGACACAGACCATGCTCAGCCAACGGCCAGGCCCCTGCGTGGTCACATACAATACTGGCAATGCCTCGCATTGCTGGGATTTGGCATTTTAAAGGGTACAGCAGCAGTGCAGTGTCTGCCAGGCGGTTAGCCCAATTGAATGTTCAGTTTCAGCTCTAAATGCATTCCAGGGACGTCAAAAAAAAAGCACGCCACCTTTTAGTAAAGAAGGAACAAATCTGTAATGTTGACAAGACAGGAGCACGCGACGGATAGACAAGTGCCAAGTACTACGAAACTGTAAGATAGGCCTGACCCTGCGGGCCAAAGTCCACTGATTGTCAACATAAGTCAACACAAAATCATAACCGAACCAACACAAGCGATATAGGCATTTTCTTGGGCAGAGGTAGGTGATCCACCGCTTACAGCTGGACTGGATTTACAAGCCCCTAAGTCACGGTACTTGTGGAGGAATGCGTCTGGAGACACACAAGTTCTTCAGATTTGGGAGAACAGCATACATCTTCAATTGGCAACACTTTCCTCTCCACCGGGCCTGAGCACAGACAGATCAGATGAAGGACACCAGGGACCTCCTCACCTTCACCCGTCAAAGGACATAGTGTTTGCATGATTAAAGCATTGCTGCCTAATCTTTATAGGGGCCTGGCGGCACTGACACATATGTACACAGGTTAGTGATTGTTCTAAACTGGAAGATGGCCATTGAGCTAAAAAGTTAATCTATAGATGACTAACATTGGATTAAAAAAATTCATATCTGGACGCAGGGCTGGTGCAAGGATTTTTGACACACTAGACGTAACCTAATGTTGGCACCCCCCATCGGCTCCACCCTCTTGCAGCCTCACCAGCGCCCCCGTCAAATGCAGCCTCACCAGCGCCCCCCGTCAAATGCAGCCTCACCAGCGCCCCCCGTCAAATGCAGCCTCACCAGCGCCCCCGTCAAATGCAGCCTCACCAGCGCCCCCCGTCAAATGCAACCTCACCAGCGCCCCCCGTCAAATGCAACCTCACCAGCGCCCCCCGTCAAATGCAACCTCACCAGCGCCCCCCGTCAAATGCAACCTCACCAGCGCCCCCCGTCAAATGCAACCTCACCAGCGCCCCCCGTCAAATGCAACCTCACCAGCGCCCCCCGTCAAATGCAACCTCACCAGCGCCCCCCGTCAAATGCAACCTCACCAGCGCCCCCCGTCAAATGCAACCTCACCAGCGCCCCCGTCAAATGCAACCTCACCAGCGCCTCCGTCAAATGCAGCCTCACCAGCGCCCGCCGTCAAATGCATCCTCACCAGCGCCCGCCGTCAAATGCAACCTCACCAGCGCCCGCCGTCAAATGCAACCTCACCAGCGCCCCCCGTCAAATGCAACCTCACCAGCGCCCCCCGTCAAATGCAGCCTCACCAGCGCCCCCCGTCAAATGCAGCCTCACCAGCGCCCCCGTCAAATGCAGCCTCACCAGCGCCTCATCAATGAATGTTTACTTGCTTCCATTCAATCGGAACGCAGACACAATCCTCCACCGCTGCTGCGCCTCCGACACTATGTGCGAACGAACGGAGCAGCGGCTGCCTGCCGATACTGGGACTTAGTAGCTTGCTGCAGAGAGAAGAGAGTAGGGACACCAGTGGCCGGGCGCCCTAGGCAGCAGTGCGCCCCCAAGCGGTTGCCTAGTATGCCTAGTATTAGCAAAGGCCCTGTCTGGACGAGGAGCGATGAGCAAAAAAGGTCATATGTCATGATTAACACTGATCGGGTAAATAAGCTCATGTGTGAAACGCAACCATTGGGTGAAAAAATAAAAATCATATCTGGACAATGATCTATGATCGAAAAAGATCTACAAAATTAGCTATAGGACAAAAAAAGTTCATATCTGGCACAGAGGAAAAGGTTCATATCAGGACGAGTGCTGAGCAAATAAGTTGATATTTGGACAACAGCCAATGGGAAAAAAAAAATCATATCTGGACAATGAGCAATGGGTGAAAAAAGTTCATATATGAACAACCACCATTAGGCAAAATAGTCATATCTGGACAAGGCGCACTGGGCAACAAAGGTCATATCTGGACATCGAGCCATGGACGAAAAGGTTCATATCTGGATGAGGAATGTTGGGTGGAAAACATTCATAACTGGACAACTATTGGGCAAAACCGTTCATAGGTGGATGATGAGCAATGGGCAAAAACGTTTATATGTAAAACAACAACCATTGGGCGAACAAAAATTAAAAAAGTCATATCTGGAACACGACATTTGGGCAAAAAAAATAAAAAGTTCATATCTGGACAATGAGCACGCCAGAAAAGGTTCATATCTAGACAAACGCTGATTAAAAAAAGTTTCTATTTCGATGAGTGTTGAGTGAAAAAACCTCATATCTGGGCAAAAAAAAAAAAAAGTTAAAGCTGGACATGAACAAGTTAATTTGTGGACATGGACAACCACTACTGGGTGAAACAGGCACATCTGGTCGATGACCACTGGGGGAAAAAAAAATAGTTCATATCGGGACGAGGCGAACTGGGCAAAAATGGTCATATCTGGACGATGAGCCATTTCGTTCATATCCAGATCACAAATGTTGGGTGAAAAAGTTCTGGACAGTTACTGGGTGAAAAAAAAAAATTATATCTGAACGACAACCTTTGGGCAAAAAAAAAAAAAAAGAAAGAAAGTTCATATCTGTATGATAAGCGCTGGGGAAAGAGTTAATATGTGGAGGAACCACGAGTTAAAAAAACGTTCATATCTGGATGACAACCATTGGGAAAAATAATCATATCTGGACGATGACCTCTGGGCAAAAAAGTTCATATCTGGATAATAAACCATGGGTGAAAAGGTTTATATCTGGATGACGCGTGTTGGGCAAAAAGTTCACGCCGGAAAGACGCGTGTTGGGCAAAAAGTTCACGCCGGAAAGACGCGTGTTGGGCAAAAAGTTCACAGCGGAAAGATGCGTGTTGGGCAAAAAGTTCACGGCGGAAAGATGCGTGTTGGGCAAAAAGTTCACGGCGGAAAGACGCGTGTTGGGCAAAAAGTTCACGGCGGAAAGACGCGTGTTGGGCAAAAAGTTCACGGCGGAAAGACGCGTGTTGGGCAAAAAGTTCACGGCGGAAAGACACGTGTTGGGCAAAAAGTTCACGGCGGAAAGACACGTGTTGGGCAAAAAGTTCACGGCGGAAAGACACGTGTTGGGCAAAAAGTTCACGGCGGAAAGACACGTGTTGGGCAAAAAGTTCACGGCGGAAAGACACGTGTTGGGCAAAAAGTTCACGGCGGAAAGACACGTGTTGGGCAAAAAGTTCACGGCGGAAAGACATGTGTTGGGCAAAAAGACACGTGTTGGGCAAAAAGTTCACGGCGGAAAGACACGTGTTGGGCAAAAAGTTCACGGCGGAAAGACACGTGTTGGACAAAAAGACGCGTGTTGGGCAAAAAGTTCACGGCGGAAAGACGCGTGTTGGGCAAAAAGTTCACGGCGGAAAGACGCGTGTTGGGCAAAAAGTTCACGGCGGAAAGACGCGTGTTGGGCAAAAAGTTCATAACTGGACAATAAGTAACGGTTCAAAAAGTTCATATATGAACAAACTACCATTAAGCAGAATGGTCAAATTTGGACGACAACCACGAGTCAAAAAAATTAATATCTGGACAATGAGGGGTGGTCTAAAAAAGTTCATATCTGGACGATACGCGTTGGGTGAAAAGTTTGTCTTCACAATTGGGGGAAAAAGTATAGCAGAACAATGACCATTGGGTGAAAAAGTTCACAAGCAATTTTTCTGATGCATAAACCTTTTAAAGAGCTTATTGATGGTTTAACCCACATTGAGAATGCAAGCGGAAAAAGCCATGGAGAGGTTGGGATCGAATCTACAAGATAAAATGGCACCAAAGTGTAGGTAGATGTCTACACTCAATACCAATTGTACAATCATCATGTATATAGACACTCCTTCAGCACCTAACAATATCATGGCATCCCCCCAACAGCCATAGCGTGGCGTCCCCCCCCCCCCCCCCCCCAACAGCCATAGCGTGGCGTCCCCCCCAACAGCCATAGCGTGGCGTCACCCCCAACAGCCATAGCGTGGCGTCACCCCCAACAGCCATAGCGTGGCGTCACCCCCAACAGCCATAGCGTGGCGTCACCCCCAACAGCCATAGCGTGGCGTCACCCCCAACAGCCATAGCGTGGCGTCACCCCCAACAGCCATAGCGTGGCGTCACCCCCAACAGCCATAGCGTGGCGTCACCCCCAACCGCCATAGCGTGGCGTCACTCCCAACCGCCATAGCGTGGCGTCACCCCCAACCGCCATAGCGTGGCGTCACCCCCAACCGCCATAGCGTGGCGTCACCCCCAACAGCCATAGCGTGGCGTCCTTCAAACATCATGTTGTATATAGACACCCATTCAGCACTTAACAGTAGCATGGCGTCCCCCCAACAGCCATAGCGTGGCGTCCTCCCCCAACCGCCATAGCGTGGCGTCCCCCCCCCCCCCCCCCCCCCCCCAACAGCCATTGTGTGGCGTCCCCCCCTCCAACAGCCATAGCGTGGCGTCCCCCCCAACAGCCATAGCGTGGCGTCCCCCCCAACAGCCATAGCGTGGCGTCCCCCCCCCCAACAGCCATAGCGTGGCGTCCCCCCCCCCCCAACAGCCATAGCGTGGCGTCCCCCCCCCCCAACAGCCGTGGCGTCCCCCCCCCAACAGCCATAGCGTGGCGTTCCCCCCCCCCCCCCCAACAGCCATAGTGTGGCGTCCCCCCCCCCAACAGCCATAGCGTGGCGTCCTTCAAACATCATGCTGTATATAGACACCCATTCAGCACTTAACAGTAGCATGGCGTCCCCCGAACAGCCATATGTTTACAGGCATCTGCCAGGTCTCAGAACATAGAGGTGTTAAAAAAAAAAAATTACACAGACAATTTAAATCTTTTATGTTTTTACCGCCCTAGTACAGCTAAATAAAAATGTTTACTACGTGCTGAATATTTGACAACATAACATTTTTTTTTGCCTTCCATTGGAAAAAAAAAAACGCACACACACACACACACATACACACACATACACACACATGCGTACGTTTGAGGACAACAAAGATGATAAAGAATAATAGGAATCGGTGCAAACATTTGAACTTAGGACTCGTCTGGGATATTCGGAAGCTTCCACAACCCCGGTAGTCCTGATTTTTCCTGCTGCGACCGGCGCCCAGAGATCCAAAACGCAACATAAACAAAAGAAAAACGTTGACTTTGCGTGCCGAGCACCTCGGCCCAGGAGCATTTAAAAAAGGGACACCATCGGCCCTTCTTTGGGCACCCAAGGTCCATTGGAAACGTGCAGAAATGTTTCCAAAGGAGGCGACCGCCCTACCCTGCAGCCTCGGCCTATCCGACTCGAAGATCTGCTGCCGCATTCCTGACAGGTCCAATCTGACCCAAATTCACCGGATTTGGGCAAGTGTGAGGAAGAGAATGGCTTGAAAATTGCCTCTTCGTTAGTTGAGGAAACATCCTGAGACTTGTAGTACCCCCAAAAATTCGATACTGTATGTGCTCACCGAGAGAGAGAGAGAGAGAGATATACATACACACACACACAAAGTATATTATGTAGTTGAAAATATAATAGATACAAAACATTTGAACACCTCCAGTGATCGTACAACAAGACGCCATCCAATGCCCCTACTGTCACTGTTAACTTTTTACCACAGCCGAAAACAGATGACAAATCAAGAAAAAGGGGGGGGGGGGGGGGTTACCTGTTGGAAAAAGTCAAAGTGACAGCCATTAACCCCTCCCTGCCTACCAAGGCCTAAGAGATCGGACGGAGCAAGTATAAAAGTAGAGATCCTGAACTGTAAAACCACCAACAACCCCGAGAGTTGTTTCTCCCCCTCCCCCCCCTACAAATGAAAGCTGATTGATTATAGGATTGCCTATATGCATGCCCAGAAATATTTTTTAATATATGCCCAGAAATATTTTTTAATATAATATATATATATATATATATATATATATATATATATATATATATATATATATATATATATATATATATATATAGGCATGAATATAGGCAACATATATAATATATATTTATTATTAATATATATACACAATTTCTGGGCATGAATATAGGCAATATATATATATTTATTAATAATAAATATATATTTCCTATATTCATGCCCAAAAATTATATATATATATTTCTGGGCATGAATATAGGCAATATATATATATATTTATCATATAATTTCTGGGCATGAATATAGGCATAAATCATATATATATTTTTTTAATTATTATTAATAATAATAATAATAATAATAATAATAATAATAATAATAAATATATATTGCCTATATTCATGCCCAGAAATATATATA